>APFE030336346.1:648-32198 GCA_000404065.3 Pinus taeda
TAACCTGAAAACACCTGCATTGTATCCCCTTGAGTATGTACTTCATATGCCCTGAAGACACCTTTTGCAAAATACCCATAAAAATAGCCCTTTTTCCATTGGCGTTGTTCCTCAGTGTATCACTCACGCCAATGGGGGAAATCCTCCAAAGAGGGTGCGCCAGCTGGCGCTCTGTCTCAGAGTCACACTAGCACCAACCCAGTTGGGTAAATTTTTTAACAAACCAACTTACGAAGGTTCCTTCTAACCTATTCATGAACTGATTCCAGTTTGAGTTCATTCAGTTGGGCTTCGAATCTCCATGGAAGGGAAGTAGTTCTCCACCTCTCATGGAAGCTTCCTAATGATAAGGACAATCCCATGAATCTTGTGGATGATCTTATCTCCTTCTCCTATCTCTATATAAGCTTATCTCTTTACCTTTGACAAGCTAGTTAGTAATTCTACTCTTCATGTTCCAAATTCTAAGTCCCAAAGTCTGAGAATTGCTAAGCTCATGCTACAAGAGGCCTTGTTCATTCCCATAAGGCTACATCTTTAATGAGGAGATCTTTGTCCAAGTAACCAAGGAGAGAGAGGCTTGTTCCCCATTCCCTACAAGCTTTGCAAGGCATGTGTTGCTGATCACCCAGCCAAAGGAGGATTTGACGTCAGAACTTGGTTGTATTCTTCTTTGTTTATCAATAATAATAGACGACTATCATTATGGTTCCACTCTTACTATCTTTATAATGATGTTTGAGTTATATCCTTTCTGACTGATATATAGTTGCATTTCTTGGATTTTATGCTTATATTTGTGTTGTTCTTTGCATGTGCAGGTGTCCGTTCACGAGGATCGTGAGGATTTTGACCAGCTGGAGCGAAAGAACGGGAGCGACAACTCTTCTACAAATACTAGCGTTGGATTTGAGGTAGGCCCTCATCATCGGTATTTACTTTGCAATTAGGAACCTACGTGTTAGCATTGTTTGATTGTTGCTAGACCCCATTTAGGCTAGTGGGATCGCCTCTATCCGCAGAGGGGATTTACCTACACAAAAATGAGCTATACCATATTTCACTCCAGTCAAGGTAGAATCTCTGTAAAAAAATGACTGCTGACATCAATGTTGACATGGAACTACCCAAGATATGCATTTTGAAAGAAGAATGTGATTATGGGAAAGTCGAGAGGCCCAACAATTTTTCAATCACGCAAATTATAAAGAAGAAGAAAAAAAAATTCTTTCGAAACTTCTCTTAAGAAATATGCCCCAAGAATTTTACAAGTTTTACACATCAAGGGAAGATATCAATATAGAATTAACGCCTCAAGATTTCCAAGGCACTATAAGGATGTTGCAGATGAAGTTTTTGAGGCTATGAGAAGCTCCTCTCAAGATTGTGTCGATACTTACAAGGCCAAATTGGAGCATCCGAGCACCCTTAATCAAAATTTAAATCCAAAACTGTGAAAGGGGAAAACGTGGACAACCATTGCAAACCGGGGAAAATTTTCTTTAAGACAGAGCTAAATTGATGGAATTGATAAATCTTTAGAAGGCTTAATTAATGTAATTATCTACCATGTATACGTATAGAGATATTTAGGGGTTGGTTTGAGTGATCTTACGAGAAGATCATGGATCTAGAATTATCCATGATTCTGTAGTTATTTCTATAAATTGTGTAACTGCGTGTTTTGAGAGAGATATGGGATACAATGTAACTGTAGGAGAATTTGTGACTAAGGCTATGATGCCTTAGCCTGTAATCGATTCTATATATAATTGAAATACACATGTGATGTGGATTTCATGTGTTTGTGCGTTGTTTTACTTATAATTTGGATGTATGTAATGGAAGAGCTAAATCAAGTGTTCTAGGTTTATTGATCGACCATTGATCACCATAAGGATTGATGGCGATCTAATGATAATACGATATCAGAGTGAGCTATTGTATGGAGTGATGTGAGTTCCTTAAACAAAGTATGGCAGAGTTAATTTGTGTGTTTAACGCAATTCCACTAATAAACGAACGAAGGAGAGTTTGAATTGAGAATGGGGTTGATTGATTAGGACGACAGAAACTGTCGGACATCTAGATCAACGTATAGTATTGGCGGAATGTGAGAAACCTGACGAATTCATGGAGAAACCCCAAAGTAGATCTGGATCATCCGATCAACAGATCCATAGATCTAAGGGTCATCTCATGGCTACAGGCACTAAAGTTTAACTCTAAATATAGACCCGAGAAAATCATTGAACTGATTTTATGGTTCCAAAGGATCAGACCATCTGTTGAATGACTGATCGGATGCATATCATGTCGGAAGATGAACGAGAGTTAATTTCAAAATTGGACATGAAGAGGTTTTATACAATGGGGTTAAAACCTCGTTGAGTTCCAACCATCAAGATCGTTCGTCATGGGATTGATCGGACGGTAATCGCACTCGAATTTGCACATGGGTTAACACGCTGTGTGGACATGATGAATTATTCATGGAAGTTTAATTTCTTTGGGTTCCAGTGGGAATGGGTTAAGATTGGAGATCGCGCAATAACCGTTGATCTGATGGAGTGGAATTGACTGCACGAATTGAAGCCTGTCAAAAGGAAAGGTCAAAGAAGGACTGGCGTTGATTAGTAGGGTTTTGTTGAAGTTCGCTAGTTTAAAGGCTTTCGATATATACGTGGGCCCATAACCCACAGGTAAAGTGATAGCTTTGCTGCATTCAAGTGGCTGAGATGCCATCATTTTTGGTATCAAAGCTAGGTTAAATATTTCTTGCGAGAAGGAGTTTGCGAAAAAAATGAGGAGGTACAATTATATTAAATGTTGAAGAGTTTATGGTCTTTACATTGTCGTCCAGGTAACAGAGGATGAAGGTGATAAAACTTGCAGCAACCTAGAGCATGGAGTGCTCATATGGTTCTAAAGAAGAGAGAACCAGAGAGATACCAGAAGACTAAGTTCAGAGGAGAGAAGCTTGGTGAGCTGTTGCGTAACAGGGAGGACTTGTTACTGCAGAGGTTTTGTTGCAGCTCATAGGAAGATCATAAAGGCAATTCCATATAGGATGTGGGTAGAATTGTTAAGGGATGAAGCAGAATAATATGACCAGGAGATCATAAATTTTTGTGCCTTGGGAGTCTGATGCAGGAGCGTCTGAGCACCCTTAATCAAAATTTAATTCCAAAGCTGTGAAAGGGGAAAACATGGACAACCATTGCAAACCAAGGAAAATTCTATTTAAAATAGAGCTAAATTGATGGAATTGATAAGTCTCTAGAAGGCTTAATTAATGTAGTTATCTACCATGTATGCATATAGAGATATTTAGGGGTTGGTTTGAGCGATCTTAGGAGAAGATCATGGATATAGAATGATCCATGATTCTGTAGTTATTTCTATAAATTGTGTAACTGCATTTTGTGAGGGAGAGATGGGATACAATGTAACCATAGGAGAATTTGTGACTAAGGCTAAGATGGCTTAGCCTTTAATCGATTATGTATATAATTGAAATATACGTGTGATGTGGATTTCATGTGTTTGTGTGTTGTTTTACTTATAATTTGGATGTATGCAATGGAAGAGCTAAATCATGTGTTATAGGTTTATTGATTGACCATCGATCACCATAAGGATCGATGATGATCCAATGATAATACGATATCAGAGTGAGCTGTTGTATGGAGTGATATGAGTTCCTTAGATAGAGTATGGCAGAGTTAATTTGTGTGTTTAATGCAATTCCACCAATAAGCAAATGGAGGAGTGTTTCAATTGAGGTTGGGGTCGATTAACTAGCACAGTGGAAACCGTTGGATCATCTGGATCGATGCATAGTATTGGTGGAACGTGAGAAATCTGACAAATTCGTGGACAAACCCCAGAGTAGATCTCTATCATCTAATCAATAGATCCATATATCTAACGATCATTGCATGGCTACAGGCACTGAATTTTAACTCTAAAAATGGACTCGAGAAAATCATTAAAACAAGTTTACAGTTCCAAAGGTTAAAATCTCGTTGAGTTCTGGCCATCAAGACCGTTTGTTGCGGGATTGATAGGATGGTAATCGGGCTCGAATTTGCACATGTGTTAACACGATGAGCAAACCCGATGAATTATTCAAATAAGTTTAACTTCATTGAGTTCCAGCAGGAATGGGTTAAGGTTGGAGATCGCATGATAGTCGTTGATCTGATGGAGTGGAATCAACAGCGTGGATTGAATCCTGACAAAAGGAAAGGTCAAAAAAGGAATGACGTTGATTAGTCAGGTTTTTTTAAGTCCACTAGTTTAAATGCTTCTAATATATACATGGGCCCATAATCCACAAGTCCACATACTAATTATGTAAAGTGATAGCTTTTCTGCGTTCAAGCGACTGAGACGTCCTCATAAATTGGACTGGAGATTATGAATCTCAAACACAAAAGGATTCACAAAGATAACAATGCCATAAACTTTAGGACACAAGGAAAAGAAGATTGTTGGCTCTTCATGAAGTACATTTGTTGACATGTCATCCTAGAAGGGGTAGGTTGATGTACCTTTTATAATATCAAGTTATTCTAAGCTAAAATTTGATTGTTAAACAAAAATTGAAGCAACCTTTATAGATTTGGCCACACACACAACTATACTTCACAAGTTGGACATAGTAATGTATAAAGTATGGACCAGTCAAGACAAGGTGAATAAGAAGTCATTGTGATTAAACATCATTGCTTAATAAACTTGATAGCTTGCCAAAAATACAAGAGAAACTCCCTCAAATATCTTGGAATCAGTTTGGCCACTGAACAATACTTCCACCAAGTAGTGGATATGTTTAAGGCTATGGCTGGCTCGTCGACTCCTCCTGTTGTGAAACCATCGTGGGACTAAAGACAATAGTACTACAAAACCTTCAAAAGATCCTTAGTAGATTGAGAACCCTATAGTAATTTGGTAAAATTCACTGACATTTGGTTGCATTTGTTCCCATATATCTTTGGCTACATTTGTTCTCACTCATTTGTTCTAACAACCTTCCCTTGCTACGCTTCCCTTTTCTTTGCTTGTGGCCTAGTTCTGGCCACTTACTAGACCTCTTGGCCCCCCTTGAAAGATGAATCTCTCCACTACAATTCCTTGAAAGATGAATCTCTCCACTGCAATTGCACATAAAACTCTGTGGCCTGAATAGAGAGAAAATATCCCAATTATATGTGCAAGACTAGCGCATACTTGTTCCAAATTGCATAGTAAATACCTTCTTTGCTTTGTATACCCTTTTGTTGTTCTATGGATAACCAATAACCGAAGAGAAATTTCCCAGTTCCTATCTCCTCAGGTTCTTCGTTGGATCTTCTTGCCTCCTGCTCATATAACCGCACATACCTGGTGAATCAGGCTCTTCGTCGGATCTTCTTGCCTCCTACTCATAGAACCACCCATACCTGGTGAATCATGCTCTTCCTCGAATCTTCTTATTCATATAAATACGTTAAACCATACCATTATAATATGATAGATACTAAGGATTCTAATGTTTTTAGCTACACTTGTAAAGGAATCCCAATAAAAACCAAAACAAATGTTGAATTTTGTTATTCACATGAATATGTTAAACCATACCATTTAAATGGCCTACACTATTAAATAACTAGCATTTGCACCACATATTGCAAAGGAAACATTGTAAGGCATAAATTTGAGAAGAATGGCACTTGATATTGAACATTTGAGACTAGTATTTATATGATGTGAGTTACTCATCCTATGGCCAACTTGTATTTGAGCATTTCTTTTCACAACCCCCAGCCTTTGTCTGTTTCTTCGTTACCACAAGGAATGCTATACCCTGTCAGATTACTGTGGTGAGCTAATAGCTTTATTTTATGGGGTCATTCTATTGTGTATTATTTTTCATCATCAACAACATTATATTTATATTTAGCGTTCTCAGTCTTTGCATAACATTAAGATCTACATCTATTACAAAAAACAATGTCAGTGATGATCACAAGTCATAAATAATAACAAATAAAACTAATCGGTTCATAATAATGGAGTACGTATAATGAATTACAACAAGAAAATATATTTAGAAAGCGAGCCAAGAATAACTTACTCCCATCATCATAATCAAAAATCTTAAATTCCAAGCACATACAAGCAGCATAAAACCATGCAATCACAAACAAGCTTAGAATTAGTGTATCGATACCAATTAGAATTGTATCAACTTCTTCCAAAGACAAACAATGTTCATTTTATATTCAACTTTGACCAGTTTCTTAATGTGCTTGAAGGTGAGATATCATTTGGTCATGGAAGGAACCTTGAATTAAGCATAAGTTATATGAGTGGGTAGTGATAATTGGGGATGAAATATGATCCTAGTTGGAGCCTAGAAGAGCCTGTAAAGAGAAGAAACAAGATTACAGGATTTCTGCATAATGAGAATGTTGAACATGCTACATTGTCTTTGCAAAAGAATATCACTGTTCATCTATCAAATTGAAAAATTGCTAGAAGATTTCATGTGCCCCAAGCTGGTGAGTTTAATCTTATCTGAAAATCCAATAATTTATCCTATTCTAGAGAAGTTTCTAATCAAGCTCAATGTTTTGAGTGTTCTTGATCTCTCCCATACCCAAATAGATTCACTGCCAACATTAGTCACTCAACTCACATTGCTTAAATTTCTCACATTGAGTTCTACTAACATCAAGGAAATGCCTCCAGTTATATGCAATCTTTCTAGGCTTCAATTCTTGGATTTTTTAGACTGCCAAGCCTTAACATCATTGCCAAGTAAGATGTTTAAACTCACTTCGTTGAAAAGACTACCTTTGAGTATGGGTATGGAAAAATATTTGAATGATCCCACAAATGTTGTGGCTTGGAAGGATCTCAATTATATTATAGAGCTCTGTTTAGTCTTATTTTCAAAATTTGATGCACTAGCAACCATAATGGGAAATTGGCTATAAATGAGGCATTTATATTTGCATCACATAAACAGGAATAATCTTAAGTACAATCTTCCCAATGAGATGTAGAAGATGAAGAAGTTGCAGAGTCTTGTATTGGATGATCACATTGGAATGAAATTGCCCAAATGGGTGTGTGACTTTCAATAGTTGGAAATGTTAGAATTGGATGGGATGATTACATTGGAGTGAAATTTCCCAAATGGATGTGTGACTTTCAATAGCTGGAAAGGTTAGAATTGGATGGCAGTTGCTATGTCAAGGAGCTTCCTCCCTTGGAGAGGTTGTCCACTTTGAAATTTCTAAAACTAAGGGATTACTACAACATGAGAGACTTGGAAATAGGCTACTCTGGAGATTCAGGGGGATTCCAATGTTAGAGACCATGCATTTGTCTAGTGTGACCAAGCTCTGAAGCATCTCTTAGGAAGGTGTGCTAAAGACAGGAACACTGCTCAAACTCCGTGTTTTGAAGATACATAAGTGTTTCGGCTTGAGGGAATTTCCCGAAGGGATGGAAAAGTTAGATCATTTAATAATATATTGTGAGAAACATTGGTGGGAACGAATAGCTTGGGAGGAAAATAACATGAAAATGCACCTCCACACATTATTCAAGGAAATTTAGATGACAGTTAGAAATTTTAAAATGTAATATTTAATTGAAGTATAATAATCAGTGAATTCTAGGATTATGGTCTTTCCATTAGTCAATAATTTTTAATTTGTGTTATTCATAATTAAATTGAGTTAAAGTATTTTTAATGAATTTGTATTGTGAAAAGATATATTTATTTATAATTTTGTGTAAATGCTACATGTACTTGTTTAACCTATCAAGATCAAGAGTAGTAGAGGCCTTCAGGATCAAAGATACTTGTAGAGGCAGAAACACTACCCCATCTAGGTTTGCATATCATACACCTCAGTCAGTGTAAATGTGATCTCCAACTTAAGTCGATTTGGCATCATCAAGGAATGCAATGAAACTAAGGAAATCCAAAACTCTGCTAAAGTTGCCATGTCATTTTTCTGGATACAGACACCGGAAGAGATGCAGAAGATGCATAGTCCTGTATTGGATGATTACAATGGAGTGAAATTTCCCAAATAGATGTGTGAATTTCAACCATTGGAAAGTTTAGAATTGGATGACAATCACCATGTGAAGGAGCTTCCTCCATTGGAGAGGTTGTCCACTTTGAAATTTCTAAAACTAAGGAATTACTCCAACATGACAGACTTGGGAATAGGTAGCTCTCAAGATTCAGGTGGATTTCTGATGTTAGAGACCATGGATTTGTCTAGCGTGACCAAGCTCCGAAGCATCGCTGAGGAAGGTGTGTTGAAGACATGAACACTGCTCAACACTGACCAAATTTCCTTTAAAGTGTGCTTTTGCAACCAGTTAACATATTTCCCAATCTCACTTGCTTGGATGGAATAAACCATCGAACATGTTGGATATTGAACAAGCTGGAAAAACATTATGTAACCTCACATCACATTTGGAATAACTCCTCCTGTCCCTATTTTACATAAAACATGGAACTGCGTTCAACTCTGCCATGGAGCAGATTTTTTAAATGACTGAAAAATCATAATTTGAGGGTATCCACTATGATTTTAGGACCAAATACTTAAGACAGAACCAGGTCACAAGTAGTTCCACTCCATAATACGATATTCATTGTTTTAATCACGATACAAGTTTGTTAGTCCAAGTAAGTGCATTGCTGCAGGCAGTGGGGCACCCCTTGTGGGCTTTGACTGCCTATCATACTATTCCCTCTTTGCTAATGCTCTTGCTCTTGCTCACCTGTTGTGAGTTACTAACCTAGTTCAACCCACTAGGGCTTCTCACTAGGGCGTTAGGCTACATCAGTCTGCCAGAAAGTGTGGTTGCAAGGCACAAAGGCATGAGACACAGGCCTTTGCTCTGAATAAACTGCATTGTTGACCCCATGTTTTCATCTATTAATTTTGTGAACTCTCCTTCTGTTATGGACAATCACTCATCATCTCTACAAATATTCTCAGTACCCTTCTTGATTTTTCTATTCTCTTATGGAAAATCCCTTATCATCTCTACAAATATTCTCAATACCCTTCTTGATTTTGCTAAGTTGCATGCTGCTTGAAGCCTGACATTTCATGAAATTTCCGTTAACCTTTATTCTTCAATTTCTAATGTTGGTAATCACATCAAATGATACTATTGAAGAAACTATTTTAGAATAACAAATAACATGATTATTACGTCTGTAGAGATATCTACTACAGCTTGACCAACTTCTCCTGTGCCACCAAGTCTACTCATGCTTAGGACCTGTAGGCTGTCAATGGAGACTCTTCTCAGTATTTGGAGAATATTAGAAAAGAAAAGGTAATTTCTCTTCTGTCAGTTGATGTGAAATGGGGGGCTTCATAGCTTGGCCGAGAATGTGTGCATTTCTATTATTCATAATTAAATTGAGTTAAAGTATTTTTCATGAATTTGTATTGTGAAAATATATATTTATTTCTGATTTTGTGTATATGCTACATGTATTTGTTTAACCTATCAAGATCAACAGTAGTAGAGGTCTTCAGGATCAAATATACTTACAGAGGCAAAAACACTACCCCATCTGGGTTTGCATATCATACACTTCAGTCAGTGTAAATGTGATCTCCAACTTAAGTCAATTTGCAATCATCAAGCAATGCAACGAAACTAAGGAAATCCAAAACTCTGCTAAAGCTTCCATGTGATTTGTTTGGATACAGACACCGAAAGAGATTTAGTCTTGTATTGGATGATTACATTGGAGTGAAATTTCCCAAATGAATGTGTGACTTTCAACATCTGGAAAGGTTAGAATTGGATGGTAGTCGCTATGTGAAGGAGCTTCCTCCATTGGAGAGGTTCTCCACTTTGAAATTTCTAAAATAAAGGAATTAATCCAACATGAGAGACTTGGGAATAGGTAGCTCTGGAGATTTAGGGGAACTTCAGCTATCAAATTGAAAAACTACCAGAAGGTTTCATGTGCCCCAAGCTGGTGATTTTAATCTTATATGAACATCCATTAATTTATAATATTCCAGAGAACTTTCTAATCAAGCTTAATGCTTTGAGGTTCTTGATCTCTCCCATACCCAAATAGAGTCACTGCCAACATCAGTCACTCAACTCATATTGCTTGAATTTCTCACATTGAGTTCTACTAACATCAAGGAATTGCCTCCAGCTATATGCAGTCTTTCTAAGCTTCAATCTTGGATATTTTAGACTACAAAGCCTTAACATCATTGCCAAGTGAGATGTATAAACTCACTTCGTTGAAAAGACTACATTTGAGTATGGGTATGGAAAAATCTTTAAATTATCCCACAAATGTTGTGGCTCTGAAGGATCTCACAAATCTTATAGAGCTCTGTTTACTCTTATTTTCAAAATTTGATGCACTAGCAACCATAATGGGAAATTGGTCAGAAATGAGGCATTTATATTTGCATCACATAAATAAGAATAATCTTAAGTAAAATCTTCTCGATGATATGTAGAAGATTAAGAAGTTGTAGAGTTTTGTATTGGATGATTACATTGGAGTGAAATTGCCCAAATGGATGTGTGATTTTCAATAGTTGGAAAGTTTATAATTGGATGGCATTCACTCTGTGAAGGAGCCTCCTCCATTGGAGAGGTTGTCCACTTTGAAATTTCTAAAACTAAGGAATTACTCCAACATGAGAAACTTGGAAATAGGAAACTCTAGAAATTTAGGGGGGGTTTTGATGTTAGAGACCATGCATTTGTCTAGTGTGACCAAGCTCTGAAGCATCTCTGAGGAAGGTGTGCATTCATGCCACCTAGAGATGTAGAAGTATTTTCTATTCCATCCAAACTTACCAACTAAAAATGCATTCATTTAAACCATGACCACATTTTTATTCTTTATGGGCTTTAAAATAAATAATATGGGTACACTTATAGGACAAATCTTACTAGAGGTATAGAATTGCAAATTCCTGTGAGAACATCAAATCTTATAACGTTCTCGTAGCTTGAAACCACCCCAAGTGGAGATGAATGAATCTCTAGAAAAAAGGCACTTCCCTCTGGGAAAGACTCCCCTCCCAGGCCACCTGTACGATTATGAGCCATTGATTTTAGTGTTAGAGGATTGAAAGAGATTCTTCCTTCTTATTGAAAATAGTTAGTTCGTTACAATTCCTAACAATATTTTATATGAGGTTTTCCCTTATCGCAGTCATTTTAACAGTATCAGGAATAACAATGACTGGACCCCCTCAGCCTGATGGCAAATAGGTGCTGCAAGAAATAGCGATGAAGCACGAGCCACAATGAAGGTCTTGAAGTGGGGATGATTGCTCATTTCTTTGTGAAAGCCATGTCCGCCCTCAGTAAAACTCTGAACAAACGTTTTGATGGCCGAACCCATGGCTCACAATCTTCTTTATGACACCACTAAATGCTTCAAGGATATTCTTGAGGAGGGCTTCTAGTTGACTAAGGCAACTTAATCCTCAAGTGACTGGAGCCCCTTAGCCTGATGGAAAATAGGTGTTGCAAGAAATAACGATGAAGCATGAGCCACAATGAAGGCCTTGAACTGGGGATGATTGCTCCTCTCTTTGTGAAAGCCATTGCCACCCTTGGCAAAACTCTGAACCAACTTTCTGATGGTTGAACCCCTGGCTTGCAAGCTTCTTTATGGCACCACTAAATTCTTCAAGGATATTCTAGAGGAGGGCTTCCAGTGGATGAAGGAAACTTAATCCTCCAGCGACTGGACCCCCTTACCCGATGGCAAATAGGTGCTGCAGGAAATAGCGATGAAGCACGAGCCACAATGAATGCCTTGAAGTGGGAATGATTTCTCGTCTCTTTGTAAAATCCATTCCCGCCCTTCGTAAAACTATGAACCAACTTTCTGATGGCCAAACCCCTAGCTTACAAGCTTCTTTACGGAACGACTAAATGCTTTGAGGGCTTCTGGTGGACCAAGGCAACTTATTCCTCAATAACAGAGCAAGAAAATTGGTATTTTTAGAGTCTTTAAGCAAAATTAAGGGCTTTTATGTTAAACCCCACTCTATCATGCAAACCATAACTTAAAATTTATACTTTTAATACAGGGTTATTGCGGCTATTGGGTATTGAACTATTTGTCCAACCCGAATGCTTTTGTCTAGAGATTCTTTCATCTCCACTTGGGGCGGTTTCAAGCTATGAGAACGTTGGAAGAGTCAATGTTCTCACAGGCATTTGCAATTTTATACCTCTAGTAAGCTTTGTCCTATAGGTGTACCCATATTTTTTATTCTAAAGCCCATAACACATAAAAATGTGGTCAGGGTTTAAACGAATACATTTTTAGTTGGTAAGTTTGGATGGAATAAAAAATACCTTCTACATCTTTGGGTGGCATGAATGCATATTTTTGGCAAGACAATCTTTAAATTTTCAAACAAAAAAATTGAAAGAGATTGAAAGGCTTTCCATCCTCTAAAACTCTGTGACTAGCTTTAGTTAGTGGGAGCTCTATTTTTAATTGTTCTAATTCCACTGTACATTGTTTTTACTTGTTCTTCTAATTCCAATGTGCATCTCTCTATCTTCTAGATAGTAACTATGGAGTAACTATGTTTATAACATGTCATGGCTGGAGATAATTGATCTATCTGATATGATTTCCTTTTACCAAGTGCCAAGTCATGGTCAAATTATTTACACACTGTTAGTTAATTCAGTGGAGAAAACATCAAATTGAAATCTGTGTAGTATTCTCTCAAGTTCATCATGGTCAAATTATTTACACGAGGTGAGTTAATTTAGTGGAGAAACCATTAGATTGAAATATGTGTAAAAAAAAAGGAGGAAAGAGATTGAAGGCATTTCCATACTCTAAAACTCTGTGACTGGTTTTAGTTTATGGGAGCTCCCAACCCATCATGTCAAGATTTCCCTCTATTCAATGTTCGGACAGTAAATGTGTTTCTACATTATTTAAATGATAGATAAATGGTTGTGATATATTGGTTGCTTGAGACAGCTCTTGCCCTCCAAACCATGGAAGTCCAAATACCACAATGCAGGGTGAGGGAGGAAGAAAAGTACAAGCAGTTTTTAGCAGAACAAGAGGATTTGAAAGGCGCAGAATCTAGAGTAGAAATATGTGTCATTGAAGGAAACCATGTTGTTGAAATTGGGAGGTGACAAGACATTCCATAAATTCGAATCTCATGAATGGTATTAATTTTATTTGCGCTAAAGAGCATGATAGTGGAGCCTCTCCTCCAAGATGTTTTACATTGGCCAGTTTGCTATTGGTATTGCTATTTATTATCATTTTACTATATTTGTAATAATGTGTTAACATATTTTATTAATGGTTTAAGTTAACCATTCTAGTTTAAACATATTTGTAATAATGTGTTAACCTATTTTATTTATCGTTCAACGAAGTTCAACTACATGTCAACCACTATTATTAGTATTTTTGGTTTAGATATGGTAAAAGTAAGTTTTCTAATTTTTTCTAGCAATAATTTATATTCAATTAATATTTAATTAGTTGTTTTTTAATTGTGTTTTTAATGATATTTATGAACTCTTCACGGTCTTCAACAAACAACTATTTTCCTAAGTCTATTTTAAGTCATTGGAAGAAAGCATACTGACTGTAAAAAAAGCATTGATTCTCACACTGCTAGAAACTGAGAGGCCTATGCCAAAAACAGAGTACAGAAAAATACTCCTGACTTATATAAACATTTCTTTAGGTAGAAAGAGAAGGCAACAAAGTAGAAGAGATAAAATCATCATTGGCTAAAGGAAAAGAAGAAGCTTAGAAATCTTATGCCACGGTGGATTGGAGTCAATGCAGTAATCCAGCCCATGCAGTTATCCTGTTAGACGATCGCTGATATCTTCAAGCTTCGGTGCAACCATGGTCTAATTTTATTGCTTCTATTGCTTGTGGAGTTCTGTGCACTGTGTGTTGTTTAATTGGTAGAGCAAGGTTAAAATTATGGTAAAATAAGTGAGTGGGGTAGAGCATGTGAGTTTAAATGTATGCTAGTCTCCTGTGCACTATTGAAGGGTTTATTTAGGGGGTTCACAGCTTTTCTCCCCAATCATAAAATCTTTAAAATCCCGAGAGGGTGGGAATGAAGCCATGTGCAAATTTTGGATGCTTCTAATAGCACATTGACCTCCCTCATAGTGCAATGGCTTAGAAAAAGGACCACTGTAAGTTAAATAAACAACTTTAGCAAAAACCATCATCAATAATTCTTTTTTGCTTGGTTGAGTATCTTGATTTTTGTGTGAAAAGAAAATATTTGGATTTTGAAACTGCGTATTTGAGATTATTGAAGTGATTATATGCAGAGGATAAAAGTTTGAGTATCATGCAAGCATCTTCTGCATTGGGATGTGAAGGTTCACAGCTTTTAGAAATAAAGATAACAGTTTTCAATCGACTAAAACTCCTAGTTTTTGTATATGTTGAATACTTTGATTTCTGTGTGAAAAGAAAATAGTTGACAATTGAAATTAGGTATTTGAGATTACTGCTGATTTTTGTGATTAAGAGTTTTTTTTCTTATATACTAGACTTTGGTGAAATTGTGACAAAAAGAAAAAATACTAAACTAATAATCCATTCTTGGCATTAACATGTGCAGATCATACAGGGGTCTTATAACCCTAATGCAATTGAAATTCATAGAAACTCTAGGTAGAAAACCCAAAAAATGCATTGATTCGCTATAAATAGCAACGATGTGGAACAATACTTTTCGACTTGTAGCGATGACCTATGTTTAGTATGAAGGCACTTGCATGGAGGAAGTAACAATAAAATTTCATGGAATGCACCTACCATGAAAAAGAGAATGAAATTAGACGAAATGAATTGTAACTGTACAAAGCAAATCGATGTTGACAAAAAAGTATAAAAAAGTAGAAATCCTCATGCATTTACTTGGAAGGGTCATCGGTTCAACTCCTTCTCAGTCGGGCCAGACTTATGAAGTATAGCACCAAAAGGAGAGTAACTTGAAAGATAAAAAAATAAAGAGACATTAAAAAGGGTAACTCACCATGGACTAAATAGGCTCTTAGTTAACCAAAGAATGTATGTTAAGAATCTAAATGATGATGAGGGTTTTATACACAAATAAAGAGGAAGTAGTGAAAGTTTAATCTCTACAATTTTACTAAGAAATACAACTTATCTACATTGCCTGGAAGGTAAAACTCGCACCGCAAAAAGAGGTACTAAAACATAGAAAACGTTTTCAGGATAGCGGCAAAACCCAGGTCCCCGATCTTCAGAACACCACTATTGCCATTCACGAATATATTGCTGTAATTCAAATCTCTATGAATTATGTGAGGGTTATGATTATGAAGATAATGCAATCCTTCCAATATCTGACACGCCCAATTCTTCACTGCCTTCATGGAGACATGCCTGTGCTTCTGGCGGTATTGCCTCAGGGTCCCGGAGGTGCAGAATTCTCCTTGCTAAAGCACGAAGATTGTCTCGAACAAGAGCAGTAGATCTTTCTTGAGATTTATGTTGAGCAGACTTTGCTTCATCAACACCAGGTTGATGGCCTTCTCGGAGTTTCTTAAGAGCTCCCAGAAGTGGTAGATTCCCATAGTAAAAAGAAGATAGAAGGGAAATTTCTTCGCAAATTACATAGGACTCTTGTTCAGCTCTCGCTGGGAAACCTAGTGAGAAATGGAATGGGTCCAAACTCTGCTGTTATGGATTTGCCCCTGCGCATGCACGTGAGGGAGGAAGGGAGTTATATCGCTTTTACCATAACTGTCTCAACTGGGAGGAAGGGAGTTATACAGTTTTTGCTATAACTGTCTCAACTATTAAGTATTAACCTGACGGTGAACAAAATTTCAATCATCTAACATTTCATCGGAGGGTGCAGATCAATACACAGTGGCAGTTGGAGCAATTGATTTCAAAGAGGAACACCTTATGGCGTAAAAATAAAGCAACAATCAAGTTATAATGGTTTCATGTTTTTAATGTTCCACATTTATGAAATAGCAAGTTTGTAGGACATTATAGTTTTACATTGGATTTTTAGGTTGTTTTCTTAGTGTGAAGTTTAATCGATTTTTAATGGTTTTTAAAAAACAAAATCTTGAGGATAAAAAATTGTCCATCATTCTTTGTAGAGGACAATATGGCTTGATGACTGTGAAGTACCTTTTATATTAAAATTATATAGATTATAAATAACATTATATCATATTTATTAAGATTGAACAAAGAGTTATTTGTAAAATTATACAAATTATAAATAATATTATACATATTTATTAAGAATGAACAAAGTGTTATCTGTAAATTGTTTTTTATTTTTTCTATTTCGGTTTAAGTCGTGCGACATAATTTAGAGAAGCATCTATATGAACATCTATATATTTAGAATGTTGAATCTTGTTATTATCAATTGCATCTAATGACTTTAAGTAACAATGGTATATATTACAAGATGAAATAGTTATTTTGTTATATAATGTGGTGTTGTAAAAATTAACTATTTTAATTAAATTATATTTGTTGTTAGGTGATCAATTTTTTTAGGTTGTTTAGTGTATATTTTTCATTTAAGGTGGTTATAAATGTTATTTAGATGTGTAATTTGATTTTTTTTTTTATTATTATTTATAAGATTTTGAAATAGAGTTTGTTTTTTCCCATAATTTTTGTTTTATTGGATTGAAAACATAAATAAATGTAGAGAAGAAACTCAATTGTAATTGAATAATAAAATAAGTAATACAATTTGAATGTGTCAACAACAAAAATAGAATAAGTGAATTTATACTTATTGTGGCTTTATTTTCTTTTAACTTTCCAACCTTGCTCTCCAATAGAGATCAATGTATATTGTAAGCCTATTTGCTTTGCAAACTTGAAAAGTGCAACAATGGTGCCAATCACAAGTGTATTTTTGTTTGCTCTAAATTGTCTTTTTATTATAGTTGGAAAAATCTATAATACAAATTGGTGGAGTTGTTTTCAATATGCTTGCATCATGTAAGACCAATATAAGGTTACAATCTCCGTTATCAATATAGAATGTTTTAGAAGAGATTATGAAATTTGTGATGCACAAGCGTTAACTAGTAAAGAGATTTGTTTCATGTTTTATGATATGAGGTTGTGTGTGTTATTTAAAAAAAGAAGAAAAATATGGCAAAAGAAAATTAATTAAAAATAGTTGTATACATAGTAACATCACACATAGTTTACTCTACAAAACTCAAGTTAAGGAAAAAGCAACCGACAATAGATCTATTTTTATCATAATACTTAAAAGTAGTCATTTTTTGACTTAAATGCAACCAAGTAGTCCAACAACATCTCCCTACTATGTGAGTCTTTTGATCCACTATAGCACATTGGAATGAAAATTTCGAAAGCCTTTTAAAGGCCTTACATCATACAATATCACATTGGAATGGAAAATTCCAAATCCTTTTAAAGGCCTTACAACATGTAATATCATAGGTTAATACCACATGCCAACCTTGACATCTTTTAATTTGTCAAGTTTACAAATGAAAAACCCTCATGCTCCTTTCCCTTATAAACTAAGTTTACAAGACATTATCTACATGAAAACACATGCTTAACCAAGTCTAACACTAGTCTGCCCATTTACATGTAGCTTAAAAATTTCCATCTCCAATGTAATTTTCCTTTTCATTTTTTTCTCTTGTTGTCTCAACACTTATGCTACCATTTTCTAGCTTATGCACGGTTGCTAAGAACAGGTGTTCTCCTCACCAGATATTGTTTCGCCTATACTTATTAGACTTCTATACACAATGTGCCAATGTTTGGAATCACCACTTCTTACCACAATCCCTTGGCTCTATATTGATTGTTATAAAAAAAAAATGTGAGAAGAAACATAATTAAAAATATTTATATGCATAGAAACAACATTCATAATTTACCTTGGGAGAAATACCAACAAACAATAGATCTATTATTATCTTATAGGTTAAAAGCAATCATTCCTTGACTTAGATGTAGTGAGTCTTCCACTCCACTAGAGAACATTACAATGGAGAATCCTGAAGCCTTTTAAATGTTTTACATGTAATACCATGGGATCAATACAACAAGCCACCAATACTAGGGGATGGAAAGCACCATCATTGACCTACCAAGCTTGACCTCTTTCATCCAGTTAAGTTTACATAATAATGTAGCATTATTAGAGCAATTGTCATTTCTCCTTTTGCATTAACCAAATCAATATGAAACACATCTAAGTGATATGCATGTTTATATGTAGTTATGGAATTACCATGGAAAACTTTCTCTACTGTGAAGATTTTTAAATCTTGACCTATTATGAGGTTGCAATTTTCTTGTTTTTATGTGTTAATCAACATTTTGTGAGTGTTAAGAAAATTAAAAAATATTGCTTTAGTGAGTGTTTACCATTTTTCTTGTTCTACTATTATGTCTTCTCTCTTAGAGGTTTCATGTTTCCTTTTCATTTTGTAGGTTTAAGAAAAGCAATGTACAAATGTTTTCTATTTGGAAGAAAATGTGTCATAATTTAATAGTTAATATTAATTCAAGTTGTAACTGAATAATCACATGAATTGTAAATGCATAAAAACATACTATAATGGAATTGTATTGCGATTTAATAGATAGTAATGGAAAAGAGTGAATGTATAAAAGCATGAAAAGTGGGGGAAGCCAACAAAAAATGGAATGGATCATCTACTTGGTAATTGTAAGTGCATGCCACATGATTCTTACACCCACCACTATAACCCCTAGGTACTGAACCCCTTGCCCCCAACACATGCCACTAGACCTTGTATTCACACTTTCATAAACTTGTCAAGTAAGCTCCCCAAAAGAGCTCTTACATTATTATTAAGAAATAATATTAATAATTTAATTATAATTAATAAATCAATTGAATTCCCCACAATTGAAAGTCCCACAAGTAACAAAATAAGGCTTTTGACATAATCACTTCAAACATTATTCTAAAGAATAAATAGTCTCTTAAAAATCCAAAATACATATATTCTTATATAAAATAAGAATATATGTTACAATTAAAAAATGTGTAATTAATCTGAAAATTAATATATTGTTTTTTAATATAATATAAAATTATAATATTCAATTTTCAAACTTCAACGACAAACATGCAAACAGGTGATGACAATAATGTTAACATAGTACTGCATAAATTTATTACCAATAAATTTTGACAATAAGTTTTTAATAATTCCAAGTTATAACAATCGGTATTTGAAAACTAACTTTTAATAAAATTATCATCTAGAACACATTATCCTTGGCAACCTGCCAATTCAGTTCGCTGAATATACGCGAATCTTAGAAAAACTATACATAAAACAACGACCTCTACTCATCATTGACGGCTTTGCTAATAAAATTGAAATTTCAATGGCCACATATCTCTAACAGATTCCCTTATCTAGAGTTGTTGAGACTGAGCAGAGAATGACTTCATGGATTTGTGAATGACGACTGCATGGAAAATTAATTTACAACTAGCTCGTGCACGAAGAACCGGGTAGTGATTTTATTTTTAAGCATCTTGTCACGTTGTTGGTGGGAACAAGGTACGCATTTTAAATTTGAAGTGTTTTTTAAATTTGATGCTTAGTTGTTGGCGTTGGGAATCACCGTTATTGTTACATTAAAATTTTTAAGTGTTAGTCAACAATCAAAGATCTCCAATGTCCAATCATCTCTCACACACTAGTTAGGTGGCTGTCGTTAAATTAAAATTGGTAGGTGTTAGTCAATGATCACCAGAGATAAAGATCCACTCCAATGTCCAATAATCTCTTCGAGACAAGTCAGGTGTGCATTTAGTCAACTATCACATCGCCAGAGATCGAGAGACGGTTAGTCTATGTCTCTAAACACACGGAGAATGTTGGTTTATCCAATATCTAATAGCTAAAAGTTTTTAAACCTTCAACATCCAACCAAATTTGATAATTTCTACATCTCTAATGTTTTCATCATATTATTGACTAAGCCGCAAATTTTTTCGTTCTGAAATCACCTATAACAGACAATTTACCTGTCAAATTATATCACTCTCTGTGATTGAGGTCTTCTCCTATAAGTAACATTTTTTCCAAAAAAGCTGCTCACACAATTCAAGGAGCATCTATTTACCTGTCAAATTATATCACTCTCTGTGATTGAGGTCTTCTCCTATAAGTAACATCTTTTTCCAAAAAGGCTGCTCACACAATTCAAGGAGCATCTATTCCTAATTTCCTATCACTTGTAAAGTGATCTAACTATAAAAAAATCTGCTCACACAATTCAAGGAGCATCTATTCCTATCACTTGTGAAGTGTTCTAATTATAAAATGTTTTTGGAATTTTTTATTGGAATTTAGCAAAATATTTTTTTTATACATCTATATATTTTTTATTATATACAAATTTATTACGTGAATTTTTTTTTTTGGGAAAATTCACCATTGTCTGAACAAAATATCTGAACAATTTAGAGCTATGACCGGAAAAGTTCCAAAATGACTACCATGCAGACTACGGCTCCACGTATTAGTTGTTGCCTCCATCTTGGAAATCGCGATTACAACTTTCACGGGGCGAAAATTTCATCCACCGCAGATCAGTTGTTACCGACGTTTTGGGGCATCACCATTAGCTGGATCCGCCGAAACAGTAGCATAACTATATTGAGATGTGTGCAGCCTGCAAGTGGACAGCTGGAGAGAGTTGAAATTTATTTTAATTAAAATTTTCCAATTATAAATAAAGGTATAACTAGTTTTGAAATTAATTTGAGTTATTAATTTGTGTATATCACTATCCATATTCCTTAAATAGTGTGTGGAAGTCAAATTTGTATCATCCATTTAAAATGTTCAGATAAATTAATAAATAATTTGGAAACTGAATTTATTGGTGTAATAAGTAGAGGAAAACAATAAAAAATGAATGAAAATGTGCTCAATTGTTTTTCTATGTAAAAGGGAAGTGTAGTAAAATATAAACCATGGTGTAATTGGTGGAATTTATTGGTGTAATTGGTTTAAGTGTGTTGTTATATTTTTGGAATGTTTCAAGTATATGAGAGGTGTAGAAAAGTATAAATTAACATAAATTTATTTTAAATGGATTTAATATGAGTTTAAATTTCTTCAGAGTCCAAAAGACAATGTGTAATTTTCATTTTTTAAATTGTATTTTTGAGTACATATAAATATATGTAGGACCAAACGAATGTTTTAACCATCAAAACTTATTTTTCAGATAAATATATATATTTAAAAAATGAGATATCAATTTTTTAAAAAGGCATATATTATATATAACTGACATTATAAATATTGTAAGTAACATATAAATGAGACATTCAATCAAGGAAAAATTAAAATGCTTTGTTTTATTATAAATTTAATTAGTAAGTATTGTCAATAGTAAACTATATTAAATTATTTTATTGATAACCCACATTGAATATTTATTATGTATAATATTAAAATATTTTATTAAATTAGTTAACATAGATCTTCAAATAGTTTATTTAGATCTTCTATTGAAATCTTTTTTATAAGCATAAGGTTTGAACATCTTAATGATAGTTTTGTTTTTTAATACTTCTAATTACTTTATAGCATATTCATTTTTTAATATTACTTTTCTATTTAGACCATAAATTATTTTTATTTTAAATGCGCGTTCAACTCCATGGATGAGCCAATTTACACATCCCCTCATACTGGGTTGTAGAATGAGCTTCTCGACTGAATTATGTCATGATAATCTCAATGTTCTTTTAATTGAATGATTTTACAATATTCAATGTATTTTGGATTATGAACGAAACTTAATTTTTATTTCATGTTAGCTTTATACTTCCATATATTATATATTTTTTTCCCTTTAAACAATATTTGATTGAGTATCAATATTGAAGTCATCAATAATTAGAAAAGCACAACCAATCTATTTAATTGGTAATTTTTGTTTTTTAATCATTTCTAGTATTATAAATACTTGTTCAAATAGTATTTCATATATATTTAATAATCAAATTAGTTTTTGAAATTATATGTCAATGCAAGCGAATTTAATTTTATTATAGTAAAAGTTTTTTTTGTTGCTGCTTTGATTAGAATGTTTTTCCATAAACAAGTAGTAATGGCATGCATGCAATGTGCTAGAAAAGTCGAATGGTGTTAATGGTTATTTTTGATGGAATTTTCAAGTAGATTTTCTCAAAATATCGTACCATATTGTTTATGAAGTTTGCATCATGCAAAACATCATTGTGTTTGGAGTTGCAATTGAAGACATATGTGTTGCTAATAGTTTTTTTCAAATTCTATCTTCCATCCTGCGATTGTTTTTGGTAGTGTTATTTCATTTGATATTTTGTTTTTTATATAAAAGTTTTTTTTCATTAATTTCTTAATAACATATAATGATTCAATAGTTTTCACATGTGATAGTTCAATATAGACTAAGCCATGTTATGTTACACAAGTGAGTAGAATGTAAGCCTATATAGTGTTAGTCCTTGTATTCAATGTTTTGTTATTGCACATGTTAATTCTACAGGAAATTGCTTCTGTATTATGATTTGTGATTTGTTACAAGATTGTAATTTCTTTGTTTTTGTTCTTAATTATGAGTTATTACTTTTACGGCATGGACTAATTTTAGATTTGATGGATAGAAAGTTAGGTTAGATTTGGAATTGAAGTGAAGAATAAAATTATTGTGATGCAATTAATTTTTATTAATATATAAAACGATGAGAATTACTTGGGAAAGAAACACTAAAGTCATAATATTCTTTCCATGATTGAAAATTATTATTTGGTGAAATTAAGATAAATCTTCTCTTAAAAATCCTTAGGAGGTAATTAACCACATTTAATATGATGGGAGAAAATGATCTATTAAATCACTTAATTAGAAAAAACACTAAATATCACCAGAGAAAGGAAGACTTTAAAGAAAAAAGAGAAAATGCCTTTTTCAAAATAAAATTAAAATAAAGCTTAGGCAAATGAGATGGCAAATCCAAAAAACTAAACACCACTTAAAAAAATTATAAAAAAAAAAACCAAAAAAAATAAAGAAAGTTATTAATTCCATGGGAAAACATATGTTAGCTTAAGGGAAAGCTGGTGGATTCACTTTGTGGCCCAGACTCGTGTTTCTGTTCCGAGTGATTTCCTAATCAGCCATTCTGGTTAGAATATTTGTTATATTCCTTTGGAAATTAAGATGTACTTTAGTGTTATAATATTATTGGAATATTGGAAAATCGAAAATTGGCTTAGCTGGATATTTTGTTGTTTCACCATAGATTGAACAGATCAAATAATCACTCACAGGATATTTATTTAACTCTGCATGTGCGATATCATTGTAGGTAGTGATGTTCAGTTGCTTTGTCTCTTAAGCTATTAACGTTGCAGAAAAATATCATTGTAGGTAGTGATGTTCAGTTGGTTTGTCTCTTAAGCTATTAACGTTGTAGAAAAATTTCGTGATGAGGAAATACACGATATACTCATTGTAGGCATAACTAGATCGACGTAGAAAGTTATTGGAGAAGAGTTAGTTTTATTCCCCTCAGATCAGAGTTGAACAAAGGATATAGGAATAAAAGAAACGTTATCATAGGAGGAGAAGAGAACAAACTCCCAAATTTAAATTTATGCTTCTTGTAACTCCTAAAATCCCTGCCATATTATCTGTCTATTGAATGCTCTGTCAGCTTAATATTGAATGCTATCCTTGTAAGTTTGCTGTGTACGATGGATGCTGGACAGTGCATTAAATGCCGTGCATTGAAATGCGTTGAACTCCATGGCTATTCTGCTATATTGTTCATGGCGTTGTTCCCTTAAAATTCTGCTAGTTGAATCTTGAGAATAGAGGTCGTATTTTGGGAAAAGAGACAAGGCCGAATTCTCATGTTCATGGCGTTGTTCCTTTAAAATTCTCCTAGTTGAATCTTGAGAATAGATGTCTTATTTTGGGAAAAGAGACAAAGTCCGAGTTTTAGTTTTTAATGGAGTTGTTTTTAGTATGATTTTTTTGTACTTTCCAATGTTTTTGGACTATCTAATAATGCTGGAATTTAGTAGAAAAATTTGAGCTGAAATTTTTATTTGTGTTATTTAAACTGGTTTTTTAATTGTAGATATAGATTCAGCACTTGAAAAATCCTAAGGCACTTGGATTGTGTAGAAATTTCCCATCAAACTTATGATTTCAATAAATTTCTGTCCTATTTTAGACCAGAAAACCTCACCAAAAAACTTCCAAAATATCACACTAACAAGTAAATTTCTAACCGCACCAAATTCTCTTTTAAAAGAAATGTAATCTCCCTGAGCACAACTATTTACTACAATATGGACGTGGTTATCTGAGAACAAAGGACAAACACCCTTATCGTGGGAAGAATCACCTTAGTTCTGAGTCGAGTTTCTATCACTGTTGAGAGGCATATCAAATTCTGAGTGTGAAGCTGAACCTACCTCAGTAAGGGAACGATTTTATGAAGTGATTTGTTGGCTATAAAGAGCATTCAACTGCTTGGAAATTATAATCATTTTGGGCGTGTTGTGACTCTCTTCCTGGTAACTGGGTTGTCTGGTATGCTCTGTGTTCAAGGCCGAGCTGCTTATGGTTGTCCCTATGAGTATGGATTGATATATGCAAAGTGTGACCATATAAAATACGTATGGTATGTGTGTTGAGTTTATATAAATTGACATATGGGATAAAGTGAGATATAAAGTGTACCCATATCAAATATCAAATACATAGGGTATGTGCGTTGAGTTTTTAGGAAGAGTATGGGTATGTGGTATTTTTTTTTATAGAGTTATATGTTATATTCTAATAAAATTGTATGGTATATGGAGGATTATTAAGAGGTTATACTTTTAGTTGAAAATATTTTTGAAGATAATTAATTATTTTTATTATAAAGATTTTTAATTATTTTGGGCACATATTATTTTTTATGATGCATTTTTTTAATTCTATTGTGGGATTAGTGTTTTTGGCAAAGAGAACTACCATGAGTGGTCTTGGAAGATAAAACATATCCTTATTTTCAATGAGTTGTGGAAAATGATACAATGCACCAAAAATTTCTACTTCAAATAAGGAGCTTGCCATTGGGAAAACAAGAACGACGAGGCCTATGCTTTGATCGCATTGTCAATAAATGAAGAGGTGAGTCGACATATTTCTCCATTTTCAAATGCTTTTGAAGCCTTAAAGAAGTTGAAGGAATTGTATGACCCACACTCGAAACTTGAATTTGTTCAATTGATGATAAAGTTGTTCAATATTGAATTGAAAAATGATGACTCTCTTGCCTTAGCATTAGATGTAAGATCCATTGTGCGTGACATCAAAGCCAATGGTGTTGAAATAGACATTCCTCTCATAGCTTATGTCAAGGCACTATATCCTACCTATTCACATTATCTTGAATCATTGCAAGAAAGTGGAAACTTTAAGGAGATTACCATTGATTCCCTTGAGAAGAAGTTTGCTCAGAGAGAGAGAGCCGACTTTTGGGAAGAAGAAAACTCCCCAGTCTACTGAAGAAGTTGTTCGCCTTTCACAAAAAGAGAAGAATAATGCACAAGATTATTCAAGAGAAAGAGGCGGCTGAAGATGAAGAGGAAAGAGGAATTTTAGAGGCAGGGGGCCAAACATTTCCAAGGAGAAAGTTATGATCTTCATTGCATACGATGCAATAGAGATGGACATGATGCTTCCACATGTAAGTTGCATTGGGACAGAATTGAGCAGGAAATAAATGAAGGAAAACATAAAACACCTGATAAAGGGAAAGGTAAAGCACCTGAGTCCGCTCATTATGTTGTGGTACATTTCAACATTGGAGTAATTGAAGACTTATTCAATGCTTTACTGGCTTCATGGAAAGATAATTGGTTGTTTGATTCAGGAGAAACTTGCCACATGATTTTCATAAGAGATTTCTTTGAGGATTTCATTGACAATGTTGATGCCGCAGTATACTTTGCAGACAAGTTAAAACTCAAGCCATAAGGGCCTTGCACTATTAGGCTCAAATTGCTTGGACTTCCAAAATTTCTTCTACATGATGTTTTACACCTCCGAGAGTTGACGAGAAAATTGTTGTTTTTGGTCCACATCTGCCAACAAGGAGACTCCATTCACATATTTGATGGCAAGGTCGAGGTTAGAAAAGAATCAGCTCACTCATTTGTCATGATTGGGATAGAAGAAGAAAGACTTCTGAAGCTGCAAGGAACCTCTGCTCATGCACAATTTTTTTTATATAGTTCTCATTATGATGAAGGTACATTTCCACCAAGTCTCTTATGGCATGCTAGATTTGGACACTTGAACTATGAAAATCTCTATTTTTTGAAAAAAAATGGTGTTACTTTTGCCTATTATTCCTAGGAATCTTAAGCAATGTGATGCTTGTATTCCAGCAAAGCACAACAAATAGTCTTTTCATAATTCTCATTCCAGCGCACATAGAAAAATTGAACTCATTCACTCTAATTTATGTGGCCCAATGCCTGTTCCTCTTGCAAATGGTAATAAATATATGGTGACATTTATTGATGATTACGCTAGAATGTGTTGGGTTTACTGATTGAAGAACAAATCTAAAGCTTTTGAAACATTTAAGAACTTTCATGCATGGATTTAAAATGATGCAAAATCTCATATTAGATCTATTTATACTGATAATGGAAAAGAATACACTTCAAATGAATTTGAAAACTATCTTTGCCAACATGGGATCAAAAATCAAACAACCATGCCTTATAGTCCCTAACACAATGGAGTAGCTGAAAGAGTGATCAGGAAAATCTAAAATATCGTACGTTCCATGATGTTTTTCAAGAATGTTAAACTAATGTTTTGGGTTGATGTAGTTCTATGTGTTGTGTATATGAAGAATATGTGTCCATCTAATGTTATAACAAAAGGACTCGCTAGGAAATGTGGTATGGCCACATTCCTTCGGTGAGGCATATCAGGGTTTTTGGTTCCACCTATTATGCCTTGATACCTAAAGAACAAAGAAACAAACTTTGTGAAAGGATTTGCAAGTGTATCTTCTTGGGGTACTCAAATAACTCCAAAGCATACTGTCTCTATGATGAAGTGAACAAGAATTTTATAATATCTAAAGATATGATCTTTCTTGAATCTTCCAAGACTAACAATGTTGTTGAACGACAACTTAATTTCTTGGATAGATTCATACATGTACATTCTTTTCAATAATTTGATAATGAGATTCCACATCTTGGAGAGGGGATTCCTATACTCAATCAATCTATGGAATATTCTTCTGAAGAACTCTCTCCTCCACATGAAGCTCCAACCATTGATGACACTTTGAGTGATGTGATTGGAAAATTTGGGAGACTAAATCTTGATTCATCCCTAACTCATTCAACTGAGTAGTCTGGGCCATCTCAGAAAGGTCCTCCACAATGGTTGAAAAAGACACTAGAAAGTGTACATCCTCGTGAGTTTGGAAAGACAAGAACATGAAGCTCAACAAGACAAAATGGAGGTGATGTAGAAGATTTTGAGACACCTGTTGATATGGTTGTTTCTTATGATTGTGAACTGAATTTGTCTACATATTTCAAACCAAATTCCTTAAAGGAAGTTGCTTCTCATGATGAATGGAAAAAAGCAATACAAAAATAATATGATGCATTGATAAATAATGGCACATGTAAGCTGGTTGATCCTCCATTAGGAACCAAACCAATTGGCTTCAAGTTGGTCTTCAAAAACAAGTATAAAGCAGATGGCTCGCTTGACAAGCATAAAGCTAGGCCTGTGGGAAAAGGTTTTGCACGGAAGAAAGGGGTTGACTATGAGGAGAATTCCCCCACCCCCCCCCCCATAGCAAAATGGGCTACCATTTGAACACTCTTTACCTTGGTAGCTCAAAATGGTCGTAAATTCCATTAAATAGATGTAAAAATGACTTTCTTGAATGGAGATTTGAAAGAGAACGTTTTTATGTCCCAACTAGAAGGAAATGTTTTGAAGGGTTAGGAAACAAAAATATTCAAGCTTGTAAAATACTTGTATGGCCTCAAACAAACACCACGAGCTTCGTACGAGAAGTTGACATAGAATCTTCTGAAAATCAACTTCAAACATTATGATCTTGATTATGCAACTTTGTTTGTCAAGAAAGTTGGAAAAATAGTTGTATATCTTGTGGTGTACGTAGATGATATTCTGATGACAGGGAACAATGAGAGCTACACTGCATCCATAAAGAAGGAATTGAGGAAAGGTTTTGAAATGATAGATTTTGGCTATGTTCACTACCATCTTAGAATTGAAGTAACTTAACATCCAAAGCTTATATTCCTCTTTCAGAAGAAGTACATTGGAGATTTGTTAAACATGTTTGGCATGGGTGGGTGCAATTCTTTGACTATAATGAAACAAAACTTAAATCTCACATCCATTGAAGGAAAAGAATTTGCGGATGCAACAAAATATATAGAACTCATACACTAATAGAAAATGATGAAATTAGTGACTATGTGATAGAAAACGTTAGTCACTATAGCTTTTCCAAGTGCAATACTACAAAAAATGAGCAATATTAAGTGATTAACGACTAGCATAAATGACTAATTTAGTCTTGGGTTAAAATATACGACCAGCTAATAAGTAATCAACTAAAAATGACTAACGTGAATGACTAATTTAGTCTACTAACATAAATATGACTACTTAACAAGTAATACAACAGTAAAAATCAATTATTTATGTTAGTCATTTTAATTATGTCACTTCATCAATCTAAACTTACAAGTGATAGGGGATTCAAAAGTTGTTATAGATTGGCTAAAAGGTTATACTTCCTTAAACACTTATTTACTGCATTAATGGATTATTAGAGTTACGGAACTAATTAGAACCTTTAGGGTTATAACCTTTGATCACATTCACAGGGAATTACATTAAAATATTGATAGTTTATCAAAAATGGGAGTGGGCTTATAGCTGGGTCAAATACATTATGAAGAATCCCTACAAGGAGAAGTGTTGAGTAATTAGTAGAGGACACATTTCCTTTAGTTGAAGACTTAACTTTTCATGCATATCTACATTTTTTATTATTAGGGTCATATCCATTGAAATTAGGAAACCAACTTTTAACATGGATACCATGTTATTTATCTATTTTGAACATACATTAGGAACATAGTAGTACTATATTCTTATGAAATTATTTTGGATCCTATGGGGATTTTTATATTGCTCGAACATTAGATGTTGAACATATTACAATATCATGTCATTCAGGTAAAGAAAATTTAGTATATGTTAGATGATGTAAATTACATCTTTGCATAATATTAATACAAAAATAATGTCTTTTTCTTATTGCAAAAAAAAGTTATGAAATTTTCCACTACCTAAGTTATTACACATAATTTACGTAGGAATACATGCAACTACAAGAATGTTTGCTTAGTTTCTAAATATGGTTTGATTTCATAACAATGATGACCATTATTTGTCTTCTTGGTACCATATGTCAATGTTGGGCTTCCGTGATGGCTCTGTGATGGTTGGGATTCCTCTTAATAGGCATGTGAACCCCTATGTGTGCACACAACTTGTTGAATGTGAATATGGGGTTTGAAACTTGGTAGGCACAATGTTGTCTATGTTTTATGAAAGGTTGTTGAGGTTTCAAGACATTACCTTGAATCTTACAAGAACATTGTGCCACCCCCTAAACCCTATGTTAAACACTCCATGCTTTGGTATTGATGTGAAAAAATATTTTTCATGAAAAATATATATTGATATTTTATACAAAACCATACATAAAATATATGCAATTATGCTAAAATTATACAAAGTATCTAGGTATGATTATCCTAAAAAAAAACAATCAAATACATATAACTTTCCTAGATCCATCTTAACCCCAAATCTATAAAGTGTCGAGAGGGATCCAATCTCTCAGGGTGAAAGCCTCTTCTTTTAGTGAAAAAATTGAGGAAAGATGTGCACCTTGAGACATTTGATCCCTCTCAGTGCTTGATAGATCCGGGGTTAAGATGGATCTAGGTAGGTTATATAATACTATATAATACCTATTTTTGTATTCATGTGTCTCTTTCTTATTCACTCTCTCTATTTCACCCCCAAACATGCACACACTCTCTCCATATCTATCTATCTCTCTCCCCCTCCCTCTTCCACTTTGCCTCTCTCTCTCTCTCTCTCTCTCTCTCTCTCTCTATCTCTTCCCTCCCACTCTCGTCTCTCTCCCCACCTTTCTCCCCTTATGTATTTATTCTACCTGCCCTCTCTGTCTCCCCCTCCAACTCCATATATCTCTCCTTCTCTCTTGATTCCTCTCTCCCCATTTCTCTCCCACCCCCCTCAATCTCTCTCCCCATATCTCTCTCTCTCTCTTCCTTCCAAAACTCTCTCTCTCTCTCCAACTCTATCTCTATCTCCCTTTCTCTTCCCTTATCTCTCTCCCCTCCATTTATGTGTTTCCATCCTTATCTCTTCCCCTTCTCTCCCTATCTCTCTCTTCCCTCCTCTCCTCTCTCCCTCGACCTCTCTCCATCTCTCCCTTCTCTCTCTCTGCCTTCCAGATTTGTCACTACCTCCCTCCCTCAACCCCGCCCCTTCTCACCTTCACTTTTATTTTTGTCAACCCTTGGATACTTAGTTAAGATGGACCTATGTTAGTTCTTACTAACACTACTTATATTATATAAATTTCACATCTTTAAATATGAAAGTATTGTCATTTTTTATTTTATGAAAACATTGATTTAATTTCTACGGGAATAGTTTTAGTAGTGGTGAGGATAAAGAGTTTAGATATATCTCAAAAAGAATTATAATCTTTTTCCTTTTAGCTTCAATTTAAAAAATGTTATAAAATTCAATTAAAATAAACTATTTTTAGTGTGAAAGATATTATGGTTTTTGGGCATGGTATTGGCCCATAGTATTGTAACAGAGCCTATTTACAAGTTAATAATATCCATGGTAAACTGGGGGTGAATATCCATGGTTAAGAATCTTGTCATATTGTTAAAATATATTTTGATTGTGAAATAAGTTATGACTTTTTGGCACGTGGTATTGATAAGCCTTGGTATTAGCCCCATCCTATTATAACAAATCTTATTCACAAGTTCATAATATCAATGGAAAAGTGAGGGTGAATGTCTATGATTAAAAATCTTGTCATATTGTTATAAAACATTTTGATTATGAAATAAGTTATGTTTCTTGGGCATGTGGTATTGATAATGTTAGTGTCAGTATCTTCATCCCTCCGTCAACGATCAAATCCTCTTGTTGCATTTCATATTTAGGTGTCCCACCCAGTCATTTGCATTTCGTTAGGTGCATGGATCATCTGATAGTAGTGGCT
>APFE030336346.1:34489-68213 GCA_000404065.3 Pinus taeda
AGGACAAAGGCAAGAGGCCAATGTAGGATGAGGGGCCTTCAGGTGAGTGGGAATTTATTCTTATTGAGGATGATGATACGAACATGGACCCGCAAAGCACAAGTCTTAAAGAGATCATCTAGGAGCAGTAGACAGACATCAAGGCCTTGTCCCTCAACATGGAGAGGGCTAAGTGGATCATAAAATACTTGGAGCAGAGGAATAAGCAGCTTGAAGATAAGCATACAATCATGGAGTTACAAAACATTAGGGAGAACCGCCAAGCTGCCCAAACAAGGAGGGTGGAGTTCACTTCACTTCAGCAAGAGATCAACGCCGATCGAGAGTCTTGGCTCGAGAGAGTCAATATCCACTTAGAGAGATTGTTGGATAAGGCCAACAAGGAGAAAATCTTGCTGAAACACATGGCTTTTCACTACATGGCGAGGAACAAAGTTTGCAAGGCCCGAATCAAGAATTTAAAGGAAAAATTGAAGAAGGCTTCAAAGAGGAAAAAGGAGCATGATCGACTTTGGATTTTGGCTGAGGCTTCCTTGGCCCAACATAGCTCTTGATAGAGAAGTCTCAACCCAAATTTCAAGAAATTTGGGGCAAATTTTGCATTTTGACAAAATTTGGCACAAAAAATAGGAAATTATGCCCTATGCGCCGCGCCACGTGGTGCTCGCTTTTGCTAGGAGGCTCCAAATCCCAAAAACTCAGCATTTTTAGATTTGGCATGAAAATTTATGCTTGCCTACCTATGGCCAAGAAATTTGGGCAGGTTTTGAGCCCTCAAAAATGTCAAAAACACTCAAAAAATGACTTCATTGCCCCTATTTTGACACATAGGAAGCAGTCTTGGGAGATTTCAGTTTTGGTAGCGCAAATGAAGGCCAAATTGAAACATTCCACTTGGGTTGGAAAGTAGACGGGTAGAAATTTCCAACAAGCACACTTGGAGCTAATTTGGACATCAGAAAGGCCTCCAAAGGAGGGTCAAAACAGGCACGGCGCATAGAGGAAAAATTGCCAGTTTGACCAAATTTTGCTCTGTTTTTCGCCCAGTCTTTGCCAGTTTGACTTTTTCACTTTCTTATTGTCAAATTGTGATGTAATTTCATGTAGATTAATGGATCATGATGTAAATATGTTGAATTTTCACTTGGTTAGGTAGATTCATCAATTAAAAGGTTGTTTTGAAACTGAATGAATCAGCTCCATTGTTTCCAGAGGCATATTGTTTCATGGCCTGATTTCTAGTTCCTAGTTTAGAATCAGTTGGATTAGCTCCTAAACATGTGAGCTCGACCCCTAGAGGTGATGATGAGCTACGCTTTATCTATATTATGTTTCTTTTCAGTCATTGGGAGGGTTGGACTCTTGAGAAAGCCTTGAGCTTCATTGTATAGTCATATCAGTATTTTGGCTAAGGAATTGAGACCAGGATTTGCAGTACTCTTTGGGATCCCTGTGGAATTTGTTTTGGTACAGTGCTTTCTTATGTGTTTTTGAATTTATTCATGTGTTATATGTATCATTTCTCTTTATTTCTTCTCAGCTAAACAAAGAAGAGTGTAAGTAGAATACATTGAAAAGTGCAGTGCTCTACTTGAAGTTTGTTTTAGTTTTTTGATGTTTTCCACTGTTTGGAGAGGATCCGTGGTTTCTCTTGCCCTCTTCAACTCCTCCTCTGTCTAAATCCATCCATCTCACTTGAATTAGAGTGCCAAATTCAGTTTCCTACCTTGCCCCATCGAGATCCCTGCAGAACTGTGCCTCATTCCCCACACCCCAAAATCTGCCTTCTCATCTGAGCCAACAATTCATTAATTCATTCAAAAACCTCTTGCACACATATACCTAGCCTAAGATCAGTAATTAAATCAGTTATCTCAAGCCTTTAGTGAGCATAATTAGCTGAGATTGACCCGGAGAGAGCCCTCTCCTGACCTGGTAGGGATAGCTACCAGGCTAAGCGTGGTTTGATGTGGACCTAGAATCTTACCTTTTCAACCTGAGGTAAAACTAGGCTCTAACATAGTGGCGACTATACTAGGGAATAAAATTGTTTTTTTGTTAGTATACTTCGTTTTTAAACTACAGACAGAGTCTTAAGATTAGCCGAGTAGCCTTCGAAACGCTCTTGCTTTGCATTAGCGCAAGTAGATAAACGCTACTTCAGTCAATCTCTGGTCTGGTCTTATTAACGAAAAATCTAACTTGCAAATCACCCCAGTACATTTGATGATTCTGAGCTTTTGGATGATAAGCATAGAATTTGATAGGCTGAACAAGTTGTAAATGTCCATTTGATTTCTTGGAAATAATAGCACACTGGCTTCCAGAAGATATACCAGAGCCAATCCAGATCCAGATCCTCCTCCTGTATACGAGAATCCGAATCTTATTCCAAGAATCCTTCGTCAAGAGAGTTCTGTAATTCCCGTGCTTAAATCTCGTTCATATCTTGTGATTTTTGAGTATATTGAAGAGCTTGATTTTGATGAACAGTGTGATTTTTCATTGTTTGAAACCAAATTCAAAAGTGTTGTTGGTTCTACAGTGCTGAACCCAGAATTTCTTGCAAATATAGAAACTGAAAGGGCTAATAAGTTGATTGATGATTATATCCTGAAACAGCTCCAGACTGCAATTGTGGCTTTAAATATCACTGAGTTCCTAGAAACTGCATCTGCAACCATTGGATCTTCTGCAATCGCATCTAGCTCAAGGATTGCCACCAAACTGCCTTTCATTCCCACCATCCCCATGTAGCCTATTATATCTGATCAAAAATCTGTAGTGGTATCACCTCCGTCTACTCCTTCTACTCCTCAAACTTCCAAAATTGATTCTCCTCCTCACACCCTTCCTCATGTACCTCGTACATCAGCTGCACCCACTCCTCCAACATCCCCAAGACCGAATCCACCAAGAGTAATGGCTGCTCGTTTTGCACCCCTTGTGCTGCCTCAGAATTTGGATGATATGCCCGCCGATTATCAAAGCAAAATTCCTTTGTTTGATGGCACTCCTCACAGTGTTACAACTCAGCAACATGTGGACATAATGGCAGATTTCTTCGACCTCCATGAAATTGATGCGGAAAATGTGACAATGAGACTATTTGTCCAAACATTTGGTGGTGAAGGAAGGAAATGGTTCCGAGCATTGCCAGCTGCAAGTATCACTACATTCGCCAATCTGCAAAGATAGTTCTTAGACCGCTAGGAAGTGAAGAAAAATCCTCTTCAAATCCTTGCTGAATACGAGCACATCAAGCAGAACATTGGTGAGTCTGTCCAAGATTATTGCATTAGATTCAATTCTATTTATGATGCAATCCCTGATCATCTAAGGCCACCCATGGGGCTAGCCTTGATTAAGTTTTCGGACAGTTTTGATACTGATATGGCCTATCAACTAAGAGAGGGAGATCCGGCCATGTTGGAAGACATGCAGAAGATTGCGGTTAGTGTTGAAGCAAATTTGCTGGCCAAGGGAGCTAGAGTAAGAGCAGAAAAGAAAGTCATTATAAAAGAAGAGTCTTCCTCATCAGAGCAAGTACTTCGGAAGGTGGAGTAGATGCTAGAGAGGATGAAAATTGACAAACCTGAACCTCAAGTTAGAAATTCTAACTTTAGTGGCCAGCAGCAACCACAATATAGAATCAAACAAAGAGAACAACGAGCCCAAGATAAAATAGCGCAGCAACCGATATAGACACCTCCACAGCAAAATTTTGTACATGGACCGGAATCAAATGAAGAACAAAATGTGATTGGCAAAGAAAATAATTTCTTCATGCCCGATGATATGCCAATTTTCATCACTAAGGATGAGGAGTACTCCGAGAATTCAGCTTAACAAATGGATGAGAATTTCATTTTGGCAAATGAGACAGTGCTTAAGGAAGAGTCTGATGAATACCAAAGAGGATACATGAATGCTTTGTCAGCTTAGCAGCAACAATATTCACTCCAAAATAGAGATGTTCTCGTGAACCCAATTCAGAAAAGGAAGGAGGTAGCAGCGTCAAAGAATGATCCTCCTAATGTACAGAAAAAAGGAAAAGAGACAGCTGATCCTACCACCAGCAAAACACCATCAGCAAATGAGAGATCCAATCAGCCAAGTGGGTCAAAGGATAAATCTGAAAATAAGGATGTTCCAGCGAAAGAGGTAGAAAAAGTTTCAGTTTTTAACTTATAAAATGAAATCGCTAAGCTAAAAATATCTATTCCTTTAACTAAGTTGATGAAAAACAACAATTATAAAGGTCAGGTGTCCAAACTTTTGAATTTAGACCCATCATTAGATATGGTGAATGTGGAGGATGACAGTCCCAAGTTGATTTTTGGGCTAGTATTAGAAGGTCAATCTCAAGATAATGATGTAGCTCCTTTCTACATCAGTCTCAGGGTGCATGACTTTGTGTTGCATAATGTTATGTTTGATTCGAGAGCCTCTCATAATCTCATGTCTATAGCCATCATGGAGAAATTGGGAATGGACATTACGACAAAGTATCATGACCTTTACTCTTTTGATTCCAAGAGAGTAAGGTGCATCGGTCTTATCAAGGATTCCAAGAGAGTAAGGTGCATCGGTCTTATCAAGGATTTGGTGGTTAGTTTGGATCAGATTCTGGCCAAAAATGTTTTGATGGATGTAGTTGTAGTGGATATGCCTCCTAGATTTGGCATGCTCCTGTCTAGATCTTGGGGAGCAAAGATTAAAGGGACAATGCAACTTGATTTCTCCTATGCTACCATTCCCATGTTCAGCCAGATGAGGAAACTATACCGGGAACAAAATATGAAGTATATGATTACTAATAAGGAGAAACCGGTAAATCATCCGATCAACTATGTACATACTGATTTAGAATAATTTGTTTTGTATTCAGATAGCTTTAATGATGTAGATAGCCAAAAGTTCAAGTAGAAGACGTTCCCGAAATCACTGAAAATTTCAAAGAAATATTAAAGCAAGAAAGACAAAATACTGCTGAGCAATTAGCTAGTCAACAACAGCATAAAGATGGACAACAAGGACAAGAAACAGCACATAAGGAATTTCAGCACTTGGAAGAGGATGAAGCGGGCTTGTGGGTCATGGATTTTGATGGCGTGGTAGGAAGGGAAGGTGCTAGAATTGGCATTTGGATTCATAGCCCTGTTTTCGCTCTGAACAAAGTGCCTAGCAATGTAAGGGTCTGCTCTTATAAACTAGCTTTTGATTGTTCAAATAATGAGGCTGAGTATGAAGCTTTAATTGCTGGTTTAAAAATTCTTAGAAAGTTGAATTCCGAAAGGATTTCAGTATATGGTGACTCCGAGCTGATTATCAAGCAAGTGAAAGGGGAATACCAAGCAAAGCATCCCTAAATGCGGGCCTAACGAAATGTGGTACTTGATATTTTGAGAGTTTTTTCAGATTATAGGTTGGCTTGTGTTCCTCGTGCTCAAAATATCATTGCCGATTCACTTGCAATAGCAGCAAGTAATTTGAAAGTTCCAATGAACTCAAACAACAAGTTTGAGATTCACGTGAAACACCACCTAGCCATCCCGAACAATCAAAGGTATTGGCAAGTGTTCCAAGATGATGATGAGATCGATGAATTTCTATAGAACAAAGGTAAATTCAAAGACACTTCTATTGATGTGGAATATGATGATGGAGATGCGGACATAGAGGTAAATCAGATGGATGTTTTGCAGCTCAAAGACAACATCATTCCTAAAGGTCTAATCCCTTTGGAGGAGTTGTTTGATCATGATGATATGGCACGGAAACCAAGCTTGCTGCCAACTGAAAAAGGAGTGGAGGATGTCAACATTGGATCAGCTGAAAATCCGAACATGGTAAAATTGTCAAAAGCATTGCCTCCATAGGTAAAGGCCAAGTATATCAGCTTGTTATCTTCTTTCACTAATGTTTTTGCTTGAGATTATTTAGATTTGAAGTCATATGATACAAGTATCATTCAACATGTCATCCCTCTCAAGCCTAATCAAAAGCCATTTTGTCAAAAGCTAAGGAGAATAAATCCAAAGTTGCTGCCCTCGATTGAGAAGGAAGTGAACCGATTGTATAAAGCCGGTATCATAGTCCCAATAAGGTTCTTAGATTGGATTTCAAACTTGGTGCTCGTACGCAAGAAGACAGGTGAGATTTGGCTATGTATTGATTTTAGAAATTTGAACAAGGTTTCTTTGAAGGACAACTATCCATTGCCCAAGATGGATCACATACTTTAGCGAGTATTTGGGGCATCTCGGATGTCGCTACTCGATGGTTATTCAGTATAACCAAATTCTGGTCCATGAGGATGATCAAGACAAAACAGCATTCACCACTCCGTGGGGAACCTTTCACTATGCAAAGATGCTTTTTGGATTGAAAAATGCTGGTGTAACCTTTCAACGGGCAATGGATATCGCATTTTCCAATGAAAAAGATGTTTTCCAAGTTGTTTATCTTGATGACTTAACTGTTTTCTCTAATTCAGATGAAGATCACCTATATCATTTGAAGATTGTGTTCCAGTGGTGTAGGAAATATGGCATCTTTCTTAATCCAAATAAAAGTTTGTTTGCCATGGATGAAGGCAAACTTCTTGGGCACATCATCTCAAAGGAGGGCATCCGCATTGATCCAGCTCAGGTGGAGGCCATTCAAAAGATTGATTTTCCACGAAGTAAGAAAGAAATCCAATCCTTCAATGGTAAGATCAATTTTTTACGTCGCTTTGTGCCCAATCTTGTAGAACACTTAAGAGAGATCACAAATATGCTAAAAACGGATAGTGCAGTAAGGTGGATGGAGGAAGCAGTTAAGTCTTTCAATTTAGTGAAATTAGCTCTTTCTTTAGCTCCGATTTTGATCAGCCCAGACTATACTCAGGATTTTATTTTGTTTTCATTTACCTCGGATCATACTATGGCAATGGTCTTGATGCAAAAAAGAGACCATCTCGAGAAGCCAATCGGTTTTTTAGCAGAACCATAAGGGATGTGGCATTGAAGTATAATATTATTGAAAAAAAGGCCCTTGCTTTGGTAAAGGCATTGAAGGACTTTTGGATTTATATTTTGCATTCTCACATCCTTGCTTATGTCCCAAATGCTATTGTTAAGGATGTCCTAGTGCAAACAGATCCGGAGGGGAGAAGAGGCAAATGGATTGCTGCCTTGTTGTAGTATGATGTAGAAATCAAACCGACGAAGCTCATTAAATGCCAAGGGCTGGCTAAACTGATGGCTGAGTCAAATCTGCACGTCCTGGACATTAATCTGATTGCTGCTATGTCTGAGGAAAATGAAGAGAATCCACCTGTACAAGTATCAGAAATGTTCCTCCTTTCTCCTTGGTATTCAGACATTATTTATGTACTCTAAAATCTGTCATCACCATCCGAAATGGCTAGGAATAAGAGTAGGACATTGAAATTGAAATCTGCAAAATTTTGTATAATGAATGGTGCACTTTATTGGAAAGACCCCGTTGGTGTCTTGGTAAATTGTTTAGTGGAAGAAGAAGGGAAACAGGTAATGGAGGAGTTTCACAAAGGAGATTGCGGAGGCTATCTTTTCTGGAAGACAACCGCCAATAAAATTTTGAGAGCTGGGTATTATGGGCCAACCTTTTAGCTACCATGAATGTCAGATTTTCCAAGGTAAGAGGAAGTTGCACCTTTACCACTCAAGCCTATTGAAGTTAGTGCTCCATTTCAGCAGTGGGGTTTGGATTTCATTGGTGAAATTCATCCCTCTTCCTTAGCACAGTATAAATGGATCCTCACAGTGACGGATTATTTCACCAAATGGATTGAGGCAATACCCACAAGGCAGGCCACTGATTCGGTAATTATCTCCTTTCTTGAAAATAACATTTTGTCTCATTTTGGTTGTCCCAATAAGTTGATCACTGACAATGCAACAGCCTTCAAATCAAAAAGAATGATTGATTTTTGTCATAAGTATCAAATCACTTTGGGGCATTCGACAGCCTATTATCCACAGGGCAATGGATTGGTCGAATCCTCAAATAAATCTCTTGTCAATATTATCAAAAAACTGCTGGAAATTAACAAGAAAGGTTGGCACAAAAAGCTGGTCAATGCACTTTGAGCAGATAGGGTAAGTCATAAGAAATCTATCGGCATGTCTCCTTTCGAGCTTGTGTACAATGTGGACATAGTTTTCCCAACCTCTTTGGCAGTCCTAATGGTCAAACTTCTACAAGAAGTGAACAACGAAGATGTTGGTTTGCAGCGAAGGATCAATCAAATGATACATTTGCAGCAGACTAGGTAGGAGGTATTTCAAAATACTTTCAAGTTGCAGGAAATAATCAAGAGAATATATTACCAAAAAGCTAAGGCAGACAGTTTTGAGATAGGAGATATAGTGCTGAAATGGGATGCAAGGAATGAGGAGAAAGGTAAACATGGCAAATTTGAAAATCTGTGGAAAGGATTGCTGCATATTGGGGTGAGAACACTTTCCTGTTGTAAGAGTTGAATGGCGAAGATTATCCGGGTGGAGCGGTCAATGGTCGGCTCCTCAAGCGGTATTATTTGTGAAATGTTTTCTGTTGTTCTATTCATCATTGTATATAGTGGTTTGTTTAAATTCCATTGCAAGTGTGTACTGTTTTCATTCTTTAGCTAGGGGCCCGAGGTGAAGGCTATAAAGCTGAAGTTTGATCTCAGTTTTGAGTTTGGTTTGTTACTGTCGGGTCTTTCAGTCAATGTCAGCCTTGGAAATGGGTTAGTGTTGAGTCAAGTTCAGTCTTGAAATTGAGTCTTTGAGTCGAGTGTTCTGTTTTGATTTTTCATCGAAGTTATTGACTCCATAGCCCAATGGACAAAGGCACTATCAGATTTCCTAGAGATCTGTAGTTCTTGGCACCTCCAAGGAGCTAACATCCCCATTGGAGCCAATGTTAGTGTCAGTATCTTCATCCCTCTGTCAAAGATCAAATCCTCTTGTTGCATTTCATATTTAGGTGTCCTGCCTAGTCATTTGCATTTTGTTAGGCGCATGGATCATCTGACAGTAGTGGCTTTCCTACAGTTTTCCTCATTGTCATTTACCTGCTGGTTCATGTTTGATCATTTAAAAGAATATACAGTCACTTTTTAATCTTTAAGATTGCAAAGGTCCATTTAGGGTTTCATTGTCTTTTAGGTCTAGGGTTTCATTAGGGTTTTCTCAAAAAATGTTTCAAAGCACCCAATAACCCCCAGCAGGCACATGACGAGGTTCCAGCATCAATAAAATTCATCATCGAGTGTTCGAAAATGTGTTTTCCCTCAAAACTCTGTTTTGAGGAAAAAACAGAGTATTTTGCCTTTATTGTACAAAAATCATGAAATTTTGTTTTCTTCATTATGTATCACTTCATTTGCATCTTGGTTTCTTTCCTTAGCCCCAGTAGTTCTATCACCTGCAAAACAAGAAAATCTCAGGTCATTTAGTTCATCACAAAACTCAAATGAAGTGAAAATTCCAAAAAAAATAAAGTTTGAAATAAAGTCATTTGCACAACATTATAAAAGTGGGTTTGGCAAAATTAAATTTGAAAAGCTCCATGTATAAATCATTTCTCCAAATGTTTGAAAGCTCATTTGCACTCCAAGAGCAAAGAGAAAGAAAAGAAAAGATTGTTGTGACAAGCAAGTGAGAAATTGGGTGAAAATCGCTCTAAGTTACTGGCGCAGTGCACTGGGCCTCAGACTCCTGTGTTATTTTGCAAGGGTGTGGTGCATTGGGTATGCTGCGCAGTGCACATAGCTAGAGAGCTTGAAAAACTCATGAATTTGTCTTATTACAAGTAGGTAGAGCCTTCATCTCTGTTTTTTATCCAAGTTTGGTGTTTATCTTATGGTGGTTGATGAATGGTGAGTGTTTAAAAAATATCAAACCCTACCATTTGAAATTCCTCAAAGAAACTGGCTGCTTAAGGTTTTGATTAACTATTTTGATACCAAGTCTATCATTCCTCCATCACTCCTTTATCCCATTTGTCCATTGATTTCCTTACTCCCTAAGTTCTCCTACCCCCTAAATTCACTAATGCCCTAATCCCCTCTCCCCATTCCCATTTCCCAAGCTCCCAAACTCAAACTCTCAAACCCTAGTCCCATACAAAAAATTCCCAAACTACTCCCTAACCCTTATTCCCTTAACTAAACCCCTCCCCAATAGTCCCTAAATCCCTCACTGTTTTCTCCCCCCCTACAGTCCCCTATGTCACTGTTTTCCCTTGGTGGCAAAAGTCAAGACACATCATAAAATCACTTATTTTTGCATCCAACCGTCAAACATATCACATCGCATTTATTTCTCCTCAAGGCAGCTCCAAGACGTTTATTCACTAGCAGTGATGTTATTTGATTCTTCATATGAGTATGAGGATGACACCCACAGTGACTCACTAATAGAGGGACATGCATCTAGGAGGCCTTAGAGAGGTGGAAAACATATCAGAGAAGAACCAACCACTCTTGTTGAGTTACAGGCGTGCCCTCTTGCCATCTGTTGTTTCCAGCATCAGTCATGTTATGAATTTTGTGAAAAGGTTGCTAGCATTCAGTTTCATCATGAGTTGGCTCATCTATTTGTGCTGCATTTACATGGTGATCAAGCCACTTTAGCTGGTGTCACTTTCACATTAACACCAGAATCCATTTCATTAGCAACCGACATACCTAACATTGGAGTGCCATGGAACAAGAGGTAAAAAATTGACCAGAAACATTATGAACCGTACATTAAGCCCGACTTTTTGAGACAGCTCAAGAGAGTGTTTCCTTTTCGATACCTCAAAGATGAATATGCTCCTTTAATGAAATTGATAATGAAGTATTTCGGTTGTGAGGGCTGGTTCTCCCGTTCATATGCTTATAATATCAGGCTGCTCATGCATTTTACCAGGGTACAGATGATGAAAATCCCTTACTTCATGTCCCAAAATATCAAGAAGATGACCACTCTAGTGTAGCAAAAAAATCCCCAGTAGCAATTCAACAGCATTTACCATTTTGCTCTCATCAAGATTGTGGTTGTCCATCAGCTTGGCTAACAGGGCATCACTTGGGATGACTTCATCTCTCGTGAGTTTTTCAAAGCTCCTCAGGGACCTTCAGAGACTTCGCATGAGACAGGTGGACCTTCTTATCAGCATGAAGGTCATGAGACACACACTGCTATTGTGCCGGTATTTATCACTTATCAGAAGGGCAACAGGAAGTTGTTCGCAGCAGCAAAGCGAGTGTTATCTCCACCTGGGGTGGAAGGGGCCTCGCTTCTGACATCAGCACCACAGGTTTAGGACAAAGGAAAGAGGCCAATGCAGGATGAGGGGCCTTCAGGTGAGAAAGACTTTATTCTTATCGAGGATGATGATACGGACATGGGCCCGCAAAGCACAAGTCTCAAAGAGATCATCCAGGAGTAGTAGACAGACATCAAGGCCTTGTCCCTCAACTTGGAGAGGGCTAAGTGGATCATAAAATACTTGGAGCAGAGGAATAAGCAACTTGAAGATCAGCACACAATCATGGAGTTATAAAACATTAGGGAGAACCACCAAGCTGCCCAAAGAAGGAGGGTGGAGTTGACTTCACTTTAGCAAGAGATCAACGTCGATATAGAGTCTTGGCTCGAGAAAGTCAATATCCACTGAGAGAGATTGTTGGATAAGGCCAACAAGGAGAAAAACTTGCTGAGACACATGGCTTGTCACTATATGGCGAGGAAAAAAGTTTGCAAGGCCTGAATCAGGAATCTAAAGGCAAAATTGAAGAAGACTTCAAAGAGGCAAAAGGAGCATGATCGACTTTAGGTTTTGGTTGAGGCTTCCTTGACCCAACATAGTTCTTGATATAGAAGTCTCAGTGCAAATTTCAAGAAATTTAGGGCATTTTTTGCATTTTGACAAATTGACACACAAAACAGGAAATTCTGCCCTATGTGCCACACCACGTGGCGTTCGCTTTTGATAGGAGGCTCCAAATCCCAAAAACTCAGCATTTTTGGATTTGGCATGAAAATTTATGCTTTCCTACCTATGGCCAAGAAATTTGGGCAGGTTTTGAGCCCTCAAAAAGGTCAAAAACACTCAAAAAATGACCTCACTACCCCTATTTTGACACACAGGAATCAGTCTTGGGAGATTTGGTTTTGTATAGGGAAAATGAAGGCCAAATTGAAAAATTCCACTTGGGTTGGAAAGTAGATAGGAAAGCCTTTCCAACAAGCACACGTGGAGCTAATTTTCACTTTGGGAAGGCCTCCAAAAGTGGGTCAAAATAGGTGTGGTGCATAGAGAATCAGGCACGGCGCATAGAGGAAAAATTACCAGTTTGACCAAATTTTGCTCTGTTTTTCGCCCAGTCTTGGCCAGTTTGACTTTTTCACTCTCTTATTGTCAAATTATGATGTAATTTCATGTACATTAATGGGTCATTATGTAAATATGTTGAATTTTCACTTGGTTAGGTAGATTTATCAGTTAAAAGGTTGCTTTGAAACTGAATGAATCAACGCCCTTGTTTCTAGAGGCATATTGTTTCATGGCCTGATTTCTAGTTCCTAGTTTAGAATCAGTTGGATCAGCTCCTAAACATGTGAGCTCGACCCCTAGAGGCAAGGATGAGCTATGCTTTGTCTATATTATGTGTTTTTTCAGTCATTGGCAGGGCTGGACTCTTGAAAAAGCATTGAGCTTCATTGTACAGTCATATCAGTATTTTGGCTAAGGAATTGAGACTAGGATTTGCAGTACTCTTTGGGATCCCTTTGGCATTTTTTTTGGTACAGTGATTTCTTATGTATTTGTGAATTTATTCATGTGTTATATGTATCATTTCTCTTTATTTCTTCTCAGCTAAACAAAGAAGAGTGTAAGTAGAATACATTGAAAAGTGCAGTGCTCTACTTGAAGTTTGTTTTAGTTTTTTGATGTTTCCCACTGTTTGGAGAGGATCCATGGTTTCTCTTGCCCTCTTCAAATCCTCCTACGTCTGAATCCATCCATCTCACTTGAATTAGAGTGCCAAATTCAGTTTCCTACCTTGCCCCATCGAGATCCCCACAAAACTGTGCCTCATTCCCCACACCCCAAAAGCCGCCTTCTCATATAAGCCAACAATTCATCAATTCATTCAAAAACCTCTTGCACACATATACCTAGCCTAAGATCAGTAATCAAATCAGCCATCTCAAGCCTTTAGTGAGCATAATTAGCTGAGATTGACCCTGAGAGAGCCCTTTCCTGACCTGGTAGGGCTAGCTACCAGGCTGAGGGTGGTTTGATGTGGACGTAGAATCTTACCTTTTCAGCCTGAGGTAAAACTAGGCTCTAACAGATAAGACATGGAATTGGCTCATGGTATTGTAACAAAGCCTATTTACAAGTTAATAACATCCATGGTAAAGTGGGGGTGAATATCCATGGTTAATAATATTTTCATACTAGTTTAAAATATTTTGACTGTGAAATAAGTTATGTGTTTTTTGCTATGTGGTATTTATAAGCCATGGTATTGGCCCATGATATTTAAAAAAGGTCTAGTTTTTACAAGTTAATGATATCCATGGTAATGTGGGAGTGAATATCCATGGTTAAGAATCTTGTGATATTATTATAAAACATTTTGGTTGTGAAATAAGTTATGGTTTTTGGGCATGTGGTGTTGATAACCCATGGTATTGGCCCATGGTTGTAAGAAATCCAATTCACAAGTTAATAAAAAAATCAAAATATAACAAATTGATTTTTACTATTAAATTTGTATTATTAATTAACGGAACATTTAAATGTTTATATTCATCGCCGATATCACTTTTACTTTTTTTCTATTTTTTAATTGATATTTAAAATTGTTTACATACTTACATTACACCTACACTTGTACTTTATAATGGACTTTTCCATTATTAAAAAAATACATTAAATAATTACCATCAAATTTAATCTCTAACTTCTTCAGTAATTAGTCCCAATATTCTAATGGGAGCTTCGTAGACAAGTTCAAATTATGTAATGGAGCCTCTTTGAAATGTTGACTTCAAAGGGAAACCAACGAAAAATTCTAATACAGAGAATTGACTATCCAACCATAGCCATCAAATTTGAATACAAACCAAATAACAATTTAAATCAGTTTTCCAATAAAAAATGGCATCTTCTACCAAGGCCACACCTATGATGGCCAAAAATTTGCGGGGATGACACAAAATTGGTTTGGATCTTGCAAAAACAATTCCTAGTAAATTGTTTGAATTATAATTTTACCGGGGAAATTCTAAAATCCTATGTTACCTAAATTCTTGAAAATCCCAAAATTGGCCTGGATCTTGCAATTTTTTTCCCAATAAAATTGTTTGAATTATATTTTTACGGGGGAAATTCTAAAACCTTATGTTACCTAAATTCTTGAAAATCCATAAAAATAACCTAGATTTACAAATTATTTTCAAAGAAAACTCATCACCAAATAAAAATAATTTCCTAAGTAGAGGATTGTCCATGGATTTACTGATGAGAAAATGTTGAGAATATAACAAAGAGACATTTGATTTTAGAAGAGAAATTTATTGAGAAAGTAGGAATAACAAAGGATAAGTTTCTTCATGATAAATGTGGGAGTTTAGTAGATTCACAATAATTGTTGACATAATACAAAAATGTGGAATAAAAAGTGCTTTCATGCCCTCAATCTGGAGCTCGTAGAATTGAAAATGGTACATGGAATTAAATCAATAAAGTGCCTAAGAGTACTATAGAGATGCCTTGCAAGCCAAATTTTTGCAAAAGCACCTAAATGCTCGACATAAACCATCAAATTGTGTGAATATTCATTTTTTAAAGTGAAAAAATTATGTTTCTGAGAAAGGAAATAATCCTTAGCACCAACATGGAGTTTCAAATGAGGTTGTAGATAGAGAAGTTATGGTAGATTAAAAACATTTTCCTTTGGAAACAACTGAAGTTGATAATTGTAAGGAGGATCTCAAAGGTATTGTCAATGATAAGGACTCTTCTTTGTAGCCCTTAATTAGAGTAAATAAGATAAAAACATGTGCTAAGTCCCTGCGTTTCAGTCGTTGTTATATATTAATAGATTGAATCCTGAAGAAAGTGAAATTCACTTAAAAAATACAAAACATATCAGTGCCCACACCTAGAATTACATCTTTGCCCTTTGTTGAAGAGGTAAATCCCCTCTGCAGATAGAGGCAATCCCTACTAGCCCAGACCGGGTCTAGCAACAATCATCAAATGCTATAGCGCCAGTTCCTAATTGCAAATTAATAGACCAGCGATGAAGGCCTACCTGGATTCCAACGCTATTGTTTGTAGAAGAGGTGGTGCTCTCGTTCCTCTGCTCCGGCAGATCACAATCCTCACGATCTCCATGAATGGACACCTACACATACAAGAAACAATACAAACACAACCATAAAATCCAGTATACGCAACTATATGTCAGTCAGAAAAGACATAACTCATCATCATCATAAATAATAACAAGAGTGGAACCATAACCAATAGTCATTCATTAATAATCAATCAAAGGGGAGTACAACCAATGTTCTGATGCTGGATTCTCCTTTTGTGGGTAGTAAGCAGCACATGTCTCGCAAAGCCTGTCGGGAATAAGGACAAGCCTCTCCCTTTGGATCTTGGACAATAATCTCCTTGCTTGGATTTGGCCTTAAGGGAATCAAGAAGGCTCTTGCAGCATGAAGCTCTTGGGAATTTGGCAATTCTGAAACTTTGGAACTCAAAAAATAGCTTGCAAAGGAGATGGGCAAGCTTTTATAGATGGAGGAAGGGGATTTGGGATCATAACCAATAATCATGGGATTCGCCATATCATCAAGGAAGCTTCCATAAGAGGTGGCAAACCACTTCCTCTCTATGGAAATCTGTAGCCGAACCACCCAACTCAAGATAGATAGCAGTGTAGGAATTTGTTAGGACAAAACTTCTGCCATTTATTTGTTAAAAACACCTCTGAATATGGTTGGCATGGGTGCAACTCTATGACAGAGTGCCAACTGGCGCGCCCTCTTTGGAGGATTTTCCTCCTTGGCGCGAGGGCTGAACTATGGAACCACGCCAATGGAAAAAGAGCTATTTTTAGGGTTTTTCAGCAGGAGATGTCTTTAGGGCAAACAAAGCTCATGTTCAGAGGAATGTAATGCAAGTGTTTGTAGGCCATGTCACTTCTCATAGGTCCTGGAATGAGTCCTCCAAGATACAGGAGAGGGGTAGCAGGGATGGTGACAAATTGATGTGTAACAGATGCCCCCTAAAGCATGAGGCCTGAGAGAGAGAGAGGGGTGAAATGCTTTACGAGAACATGTCCAACCGAAAACAATGCCACCGGAAAACCTGCGTGGAGAAGTACAACTAATATCTCAAATACATGATATATGTGGTATGGGCGCAGCCATCCATAGCAGAGTACATAATAATCTAGATCTAAGGTATGGACGCAGCCATCCAGTGAGGATCGATAAATAGACTCAGGCATGGTCACAGTCATCCAGTGAATGAGTCATGTAACAATCATAATAATCCACAAAATCGCAGCCTAGATCCCAACGGAAAAAATCCAGGGTCTTGCGCTCCATCTGGATCTGAACAAAGTACAAGTTCAAGCATGCGAATATAGGAGCCGAAGTCGAACATGCAGGAACATCGTCTGATTACCAGCCTATGGTGAAAGCTGTTAACAGACGCGAGAGGTACCACCAATAATGACAATGGCCCTCAAGGTACTACAGGTAAAATCTACGGCGTGTGAAGCAGTGAGCCAGTGTCGAACACCCGTAGAATCATTCGATTGGAGGCCAATGATGAAAACCTCACGTCGAATGCGAAGAACCTGCCATTGAGGCATGCAGGCTCCAAGGCACCAGAAGGGAGTCTCTAGATCAACTTCCTAGATAATGAGCTGAAGTCGACAGGAAGTGACCTTGACCGAAGGTGGGCCATAGTATTTCCCACATCATCGACGCGAGACAGAGGAAGATAATGTTTTTGTGAATCAGGATTATATGAGTTATCAGAGGGAGGTTGATATTTTGTAGAGGTCAACTTCTCTTGAACATATCAGTGGCACGACAGTGGACTTGGCAGTATTTGACATCAATCGATCAGAGGTCATGGTGACAAGGAAAAGAGCAGATGAGAGGTCAAACATGATCACCCAAACCCACGGAGGCAAGTGAAAAACGAGATGAGATGTCCCCACCCAGACACGAATGCAGACAAGTGTCATGTTCAAGAGTGACATACTGCTGACACGACAATGATTCTGGTTCCATTTTCCCCACCATTTCTGATGAGTACCCCAATTATTTTTATTAACAAGCTTGATGGGGATAGCATATGCTTGTAAAACGTCATTTCGACGGAATCCAATGTCATGAAGTTTTAATGAGTCTGACAAAGGGAGAACTAGGTGTCTTTTCATGTTTAGAGAGTTTGAAAAGACAGCAAAAAAGTAAACTCCAGGGGGGTCCCTTTTCATAAAGTTGTGTCTCCCGAGCTCGAAAAAGTATAAAACAATACTCGAAAGAACCGCTCGACCATTATGATCGAGGAGTAAATTTCATGATTAGTGACTTCGCCTTGAAAAAGTAAAAAAGTGACTGAAATCACGTCATTTCGTAACCGTTAACGAGCCTGAAATGACAAGGGCCTGATGATCTTTTCGTCTTTACACGGTCAGAAAAGAGCTTAAAGGTGACCGCCTCTTATTTACGTTTAACGAGTCAAGAGGAATAACTCGACAATCTTTTCATATTTAGAGAGTCAGAAAAGAGCTGAAAGATGACTCCAGAATGACTTTTTCATGTATTTACCGAGTCCGAAAAAGTATAAAATATAACTCGTTTCAGCGTTTAAGGCGCATAAAAACCTGTTGCTGCACAAAAAGCAAGTGTAAAACCCATTTTTGACAAAAAATATATTAAAATATTCCGAAAAATAACTTTCAAAACCTATTTTAAGTTCAAAAAGTTATAAATATGTCAAATGGTAAAAAAAAATTACTTTTTACTATTTACCTCACCAAAGAGCAGCAGTGGTCCATTTGGTGTGCGAACTTCTAACGGCAATTGTGACAGATCCGTGCTACCATTCAGAGTTCTGTTAGTTCCAGGTAAGAGGCACTTCCTAGCACTTCCTTTCAATCCATTTTTTGATAATTTCCTCTTACTCATTAGATTTCTATGGAAGGATTTTAAAATTTAGGGCCACGCCCATTGGCGCGGGTATCGGGCACTGACCCACGCTAATGGGCTTTTATATGCCAAAGGCCTGCGCCAACGATAGAACCCAATTTTCGCCTTAAATTTTGGATTTGTAAATGATTTGAATGCATTTTTTGGCATAAAAGATATATAATCAAGGGTTTTTGACCATATGGATGCAGGCAACCGAGCAAAATGGTGATTGAATGGAAAGAGAGGGAGCATGAGAGAGAGGACGAATTGGCCATGGAAGATGAAGTTTGCATGGACTTCCTTAGGAATTGCGGGTTGAAGAAATTCTTCCTGAAACCTTACTTACGAGCTCAACCTGAGCTCTTACAATACTTGATCAACATTTGGGATGAGAACGAACAAGTGTTCAGATTGCAGGATCAAGTATTAGAATTGGAGGTTTCTGACATCTACTTTATCACCGGATTGTCACGTAGATGTCCGGTGCCCATACTGACAGGGAGCAGACCATCTGGCGAGAAAATGGGTGAGGTGATGGCACGAGTGTGCCGAGGGGCATAATTCGGATCCGGGGTTGCGAAGGTAGACATTGCTACCATTCGAGATCTATCACTCAGGGTGGTGCTATTTACCATCACGCAGGCTACGAGGGCACAGGCACCGCATGAGGCGACAAAAACTTAGCTCTTATTGGCCTCAGAGTGTATGAATCCCATGATATTTGATTGGGCCACAGCAGTGACAGCAAATATGAAGAGACAACTTACGAAATGCAAGTGAGGCAAACTGAAACAGTTTGGCTGCGGCTCTATCCTGGTATCATTCATTCTAGAACGATTACCAATCTTCCAAGGCCAAGGGGCCAAAGTAGCTGATCCAGTACCATGAGAGCCAAGAATGGCTCGCTAGGCAGCATTGATGCCCAGAGGAGGAGGGGGCCAACAGATGTCCTAGAGGCCGGGGGTTTTTGGGTGGCTTCGTCGTCAGTTGATCGTAGTCAAAGATTGACCGTATGCAGGGACCGATTTCACTAGTGATCCAGATCTCCCACTACCGAAGGGAGATGAGTGGGATGAAGAGCTAGGTATGTCCTCTTTTTGATTTTATGTTTTATGATTTTTTTTGTTAATACATGTTCATTCTAACAACAATTATATGTGTATGCAGATGTCGGCCTAGAGAGACCAGCCAACATGTCTCCCATTTCACGGAGAACTCAGCCCGTAGTTGACCCTCAGGCAGAGGATGCCGAGGGAGGAGAGTTGGTCCAGAACCTCGAGGGGATTGCCCGGGGGATTCCAGACTATGCCTGGCTAGCAGATGTCTCACTGGCATACCAAAGACATACAGTGGTAGTGCCTAGTCACCTCCACCGTCTTCTGAGACGCCTAGTGCGTGCGATGACGCGTTATCATGAGGACCACAGAGATTAGACACCTACGGTTTATTTTCATGCATATATTTTTAGAGACATGTCGTCTCTGGATGTATTAAGATGAATATGTATATTTTTGATCTATGTGATGCACACTGTGCAAACATTTCAACACACATATATATATACATATGCCTATGGTTTATTATGTTTTTTATGCTTCTTTTGCTTTTTTAATTACATTTTATCCAAAAGTCTGTCTAATACATAATTGGCTAATGCATCAGTTAACGTATTTAATCATCTTGGAATGTGTTGATATGTGATGAAATCAAAATTCCTTTCCAACAACTTAACACGTAGATATAACCTTAGAATCCGATGGTCTCTGACGGAATATCGCCCATTGCGCTGGTGGATGACAAGCTGAGAATCCAGGTTCACAACCAATGTTCGAATACCGAGAGTGATCGCCTCAGCTATTAAATCAATAACAGCACTATACTCAGCAACATTGTTCATGGTACAACCTAGACAAACCCATTGAAGGTCTACCAGCTCACCATGAGGATCGTAGATCACCCATGCCACAGAGGACAGGTTGCGTGTACTAAAAACTATGACATAACATGATTAAATAAAAACTGTGGCACTGTGTGACCGTCTTCAGATAACGTGGGCATCGCCTCGGCCCATTTTGTGAAGTAATCAATGGCAACGATGATATACCCATGCCCCCCGACCGAGCGAGGGTTACAGGTCATACAATCAATGCCCCATTGTGCAAAAGGGCCGACGGTAACAATCGGGTGTAGTGGAGCAGGAGGCGTACGCATCTTTCGTTGGTAGATTTGGCACTCGTGACAAGAGCAAACTGCAAGAATGCAGTCCTTAAAGATGGAGGGCGAAAAGTAATCGGTGCGGAGGATTTTCTGAGCAGTAGCATATCCGGACATGTGATCTGTTAGAGTCAGTCTTGTCAGTGCTTTGTCAGAGATCAAAACTCTTTCTACATTTCATTTTTAGGTGTCTCGCTCCATCCACTCAACTGCATTCTGCTAGGGGCATGCCATAATCTAACGAAAAGGTCTTGTCATTCATTTCCCCTCATGTCTTGCACCTGCTGGCTTAGGTTTTTTGGTAATGTTCACTAAAATCCATGACAGTCAATGTTCGATCTTTTAATGGACGAGAGTCATTTTCAGTCATTAGGTCTAGGGATTAGTCAATTTGGTCTTCAACCATGTCCAATAAAGCCATGCAGGCTAGAGGGAGGCCCTTACAAAGTTATGATTTAAATATTTTCATCATCATGTTGATAGATTACGACTGTTCTTCAAAACTCTGTTTTGAAGAAAAGTCAAACAGTGTGTCATTTGTGATAATTTTCAAAAATGTCTCTAGTTTATCTCTTCAGGTGCAATCATGGTCTCCTTGGCCAAATTCCATGTCAACAACCCCTGCAAAAAGGTACCAAAAATTTCATCATTTTAGCTAAAAATTCAAAGGGAAAGTGAAATACAGAGTTGCATTAAATCAGGGAAAACGTGCCAAAACAAAACATTAGCAAGGTGGGTTTTGGAGAAGCAAAAATCAAACCCATGACTCCAAATTTCTTTATAAAGAATTTCCACAAGAAACATAGTAATTTTTCATACCAAGGTTATAGAGAAATAGTGCAATGTGATTGTGAGAAACTAGCACGCATTTTGGGTGAGTTTGGAGGAGTTGTCAAGGGTGCGGCGCACAGATAGAGGAGCGCAACGCACATACAGAGCGCGGCGCACAGGGCGCGACCCCACAGTGCCGGAAATACACGAGTTTCGCGGACACACAGAGTGCGGCGCACTGGGTTTGCTTCGCGGCGCACACCCACAAAGGCCCGAATTTGTGCCAAATTTGCATCAAATCGCTTTGAATCCCTTCCAATTTCCAGATAGGGTCTAAATCTTGGTTGCTCACCAAATTGTTATGAACATGATGGTGGTTTATGGCCATTTATAGTGGTAATAAAACTCCTAAACCCTACCACTTGAACTCATCAAAACCATTGTTGCTAGGGTTGCAAACTTGTTGTGTTGATGCCAAGGCTCCTCTTTCACCTCTCATCTTTCCCCTTCTTTCCATTGTTCCCTTCCCCCCTATCCCATTTTTGCCTATTTTCCCTACCCTAAAACAGTACTAAACCCATATTCCCTATCCCCTCCACTCATTTGTCAAACATAAAGCCCCAAAACCCTACCTTATAAAATCCCCAAACCCTCCTACATATCCCTAAACAAAATTTTCCCCCATAACCCCTAATCCCATCATATTATTCCCCTTCCTAACACTCCCTTTTTTGCATTGTTCCCCTTGGTGGCAGAGTTCATAACAACACACAGTTTCACTACCATCATTAAAGGGTGGTCCAAGCACAATCCATATACAGTATTCATGGCATCTGAGCATTCATTGGAGTATGAGGTGGAAACTCAAAGTGATTCATCCTCAGAAGAACAGGCTCCCCGGAGACAACATAAAAGTGGCAAACATGTTAGGGATGAGAAAACCACCCTCACAGAATTGCAGACCTACCATCTTGCTATGTCATGTTTCCATCATCTATCATGTTTTGAGTTTTGTCAAAGAGTGGCTAATGTTCGAGTGCATCATGAGTTGTCTCGTCTTTTTGTGCTTCACCTACATGGAGATCACTCTATCTTGGCCGGGGTCACCTTCACACTAACACCTGAAACTGTCTCAATAGCAACCGGCATACCAAATGTTGGAGAACAGTGGCACAAGAAACAGAAGGTTGATCGGCAGCATTATGAGCCTTACATTAAGGCCAGTTTCTTGAGGTGGCTCCAAAGAGTCTTTCCATTCCGATATTTGAAAGATGAATATGCTCCACTCATGAAGTTGATCATGAAGTATTTCAGCTGTGAGGGGAGGCTCTCTCGTCTATATGCCTATCACATCAGGTTTCTCATGCACTTTACCAGGGTACGGATGATGAACATCCCATATTTCATTTGCAGGAACATAGAAACGATGAACACCTTCATGCAGCACAAGACCCCTCAACAGCAACTTAATAGTGTTTAACACTTTGCTCTTATTAAGATTTTGGTGGTTCATCAGCTCGGACTGCAGGGCATTACTTGGGATGACTTCATCTCCCATGACCTCTTTAGCACTTCACATGTATTATCAAAGGTTGAACATGAGATAGGTGGTCCTTCTCATCAGTATGAGCACCATGAGACCACTAGTATGCCAGTATTCATCACCTATTAGAGAGGCAGTAGACATTTGTTTGCAGCAGCAAAGCGAGTGTTATCTCCACCCGAGGTGGAAGGGGCCTCACTTCCGACATTGGAAATACAGGTACAGGACAGGGGAAAGAAGCCCATGCATGACAAGGGGCCATCAGGTGAAAAAGAGGCCACGGGAGATGAATTCATCTGTGCCTCATGAAGTAATCTGTGCCTTTGTGTTAAATTCTCTGCTCATACTGTTCGTTGGTCTCATATATCCCAGAAACCCAGTCATTTATAAAAAATTGCTTCTTGTTTCCATATTTATTTACCTAGCCTAAAATCAATATTCACTGTAAATCACCTTAGGCCATATCATTTATTTATTCACTGAGCGTGACACGGAGAGAGCCCTCTCCTGTTCTGGTAGGGCTAGCTACCAGATTGAGCGTGGTTTGTGGTTACCCTAAATTTTTCCTTCCTTTAGCCTAAGGCAGATTTAGGTGTTAACATGGCGCACCACTTGTAACACATCCATTGGCCACTCTGGTATTGCCACTTGTGGCTAACCTAATGGCCAAGATCTAGCCACTGTAGTGGCACCACCTGTCACACATCCAATGGACATCCAATGGCTGAGATCTGGCCACTCAGCACACCACTTGTCACACATCCACTGGCCACTCTAGTATTGCCACTTGTTGCTAACCCAATGGCCAATCTCTGACCACTGTAGTGGCACCACCTATCACACATCCAATGGACATCCAATGGCTAAGATCTGGGCACTCGGCGCACCACTTGTCACACATCCACTGGCCACTCTAGTATTGCCACTTGTCGCTAACCCAATGGCCAAGCTTTGGCCATTGTAGTGGCACCACCTGTCACACATCCAATGGCTGGGATGAGCTTGGCCACTGTAGTGGCACCACCTGTCACACATCCAATGGACATCCAATGGTTGAGATCTAGCCACTTGGCACACCACTTGTCACACATCCACTAGCCACTCTGGTATTGCCACTTGTCACTAACCCAATGGCCAAGCTATGGCCATTGTAGTGTCACCACCTGTCACACATCCAATGGTTGGGATCTAGCCACTGGCACCACTTGGCAGACATCCAATGGCTGAGATCTGGAACTCTCGAGGAGCCACTTGTTGCTCATCCATGGCACAGATCTGGCCACTTATCACCCATTCAATGGTTGAGATCTTGCCATTCTAGTTACGCCACTTGTCACACATCCCATGGTTGAGATCTTGCCATTCTCATGGCACCACTTGTCATCTGGCCATTCTGGTTACGCCACTTGTCACACATCCAATGGCTGAGACGACTATTCTCATGGCGCCACTTGTCACACATCTAGTGGTTGATATCTGGCTATTCTCATGGCGCCACTTACCACCCATCTAATGGCTTAATCTGGCCATTCCCATGGCACCACTTGGCACACATCCAATGGCCGAGATCTGGCGACTCTCATTATGTCACTTGTCACCCATCCAATGGCTCAAATTTGGCCATTCTCATGGCACCACTTGTCACACATCGAGTGGTTGAGATCTGGCCACTTGGTACCTATCCAATGCCTAAGATCTGGTGACTCTATGGCGCCACTTGTCACACATCTAATAGCTGAGATCTGCCTACTCTCATAGCACCAGTTATCACCAATTCAATGGCTGATATTTGTCCACTCTCATGGCACCACTTGTCGCTTATCAAATGGCTGAGATCTAGCCACTCTCATGATGCCACTTGGCACCTATCCAATGGCCCAGAGCTGGCCACTCTTATGGCACCACTTGGAACCCATCTAATTGCCTAGAGTTGGCCACTCTGATAGCACCACTTGTCTCCATCAAATGGCCAAGATATGGCCACTCTTATGGCACCACTTGGCACCCATCCAATGGCCTAGAGCTGGCCACTCTGATAGCACCACTTGTCACCATCAAATGGCCAAGATACGGTCGCTCTTATGGTGCCACTTGGCACCCTTCCAATGGTCGACATCTCGCTGCTCTCATGGCACCACTTAGCACCCATCCAATGACCAACATCTAGCGACTCTCATGGCGCCACTTGGCACACATCCAATGGCCGAGATATACCCAATCTGTTGCCACCACTTGGCACACAACCATTGGTCGAGATATACCAATCTGTTGTTGCCACTTGGCATTCAACCATTGGTTAGGTTGCGCCACTTCATTACAATGCTTGAGATCTTGCCACTCGGTGCACCACTTGTCACACATCCACTAGCCACTCTGGTATTGCCACTTGTCACTAACCCAATGGCCAAGCTCTGGCCACTGTAGTGGCACCACCTGTCACACATCCAATGGACATCCAATGGCTGAGATCTGGCCACTCGGCACACCACTTGTCACAAATCCACTGGCCACTCTAGTATTGCCACTTGTCGCTAACCCAATGGCCAAGCTCTGGCCACTGTAGTGGCACCACCTGTCACACATCCAATGGCTGGGATCTGGCCACTGGCACCACTTGGCAGACATCCAATGGCTGAGATCTAGAACTCTCGTGCAGCCACTTGTTGCTCATCCATGGCATAGATCTGGCCACTTGTCACCCATCCAATGGCTGAGATCTTGCCATTTTGGTTATGCCGCTTGTCACACATCCCATGGCTAAGAAGATCATATAGAATCATGATTCCAAGTTTACCTCAAATTTTGGAAGTTTTTATTTACAATATTTGAAACCCTATCAACATTCAACACATCCTATCACCCTCAAACTTATGGAAAAACATGAAGAGTAAATAGAATATTAGAAAACATACTTAGCATGTATGTTATGAATCAACCTAAGAGCTGTGAAGATTTTCTTCCTTTGGTGGAATTTTCTTATAATATTGGCTATCAAGAATTGTTAAAGAAGAACCCTTTCAAAGCCATGTATGATAGAAAGTGCAATATCCAAATCAATTAGGGTAATCTAGTGGATAGAGTCACACATAGGCTAGAAATGTTAAATAAAATGGAATAGGAAGTCGCCGCCATAAGGAAAAAATTGAAGGTCGCATAAGAAATTTTGAATAAGAGATCAAGTTTATGTCCAAATCAAGGAAAACAAAAGTCCCTTAAGAGTGGGACTATGTGCCAGGTTAACACCAAGATACTATGAACCATCTCACAATGAAGGAAAATGATGTGTTTTATATATCTTTACTTAAAATATATATACATGATGTTAATTGTATAATTGATTGGACTTTGATACAGGTGGAATCTAAGGGAGATATCTGTCCAAAACCATAATGGATACTCAACAAAGAGGACGACCATGCTCCATGTAAGTCAAAGTGCAATGGAAGCATTTTGGACATGGGAACTAGAGGATTCCATGTAGAAGGCATACCCATTTTGGTTTTATGTATAAGTTTGGTTCTATGGAAAGTAGAACACAAAGGACAATTTTTCTTTAAGGAGGATGGGAATGTAACATCCCTTTTTCTCATTCCAAATTTTTGTAATCTAATTGAAAAATGATAATGTTGGAGATTCAACATGGATGGCATTCTCAACTATTTGATGTAAATATTTTGCTAATATAATTATAATTTTATAAAGTTAAAGATAAGTACAAGCATATACATATCTTCATGTCTGAAATAATAGATTGATTATAAATCTTATATGGGGGTTTGGGATGTTTCCTATATTCCTTGAAATTAATGTTCATGGCCCCCAATGTTCTAGTTGAACTACCAACTAATAAATAGTTTTGAGAGGAATGAGGAGAGGAGGTACTAAACTACCTAAACACGAGATATCCACCTTAGAATGAATTCCTTGTTGACTCCTCAGCCTGAGAAGGGGACCCTCAATCTCTCATGCATGAAGTAGTGTTCATGAGGAGAAGGAAATTATTTTGGTGATTCTAAGTTGTTGAGTTTGGAGTATTATAGCAAGTAGAGACGTTAGATAAAGAAAAGAGACTTGAATTGTTGTAAATCCAAAATTACTATAAGCCAGAGACTTGTAAACCTGAGATTGGAATCTGGACCATATAGTCCAATCTTCAAATATATTAGATGAGGTTACAAAAGAGAGATTCCTCTACTTGAATCCAATAGCCTAAAAAGAACTAAACTATTTGGTTGTGTTTATACATGTGAAGCACTAAAAGAAGGAGAATCTTAAGGATTATAGAAAGTGGGAAGGAATTTCCTTCTATGTTGTGAAGGCCCTTAGTGGCCATATTTGTTGTTTGATCAACCTAAACTTAGTTCGTTGTGCAGTGACATCCCTATTTCGTAGCCAATGAAGGAAATGCTCCTTCATACTTTGTACATTGAATTAAACTCATTATTTTTATTCACTAACTGATGCATCCATAAGACATTGGATATGGTTGGGGGGTGGCTAGTTGTAAGAAATTTATAGTGTAGTTTTGCCTACAATTTGGTGGAAAATGGTCATCCCTTATTCGGTTTCCAACAATTTTAAGAGGAATATATAAGTGTATTCATTTATTGCAAATGAATTGTATTTTTTCTCAATATTTTATATTTAAATATTACTTTGGATTCAATGTGTATGTGTGCAATGGTAGGTTGAGAGTGGTATAGTTGAAATGAATATTCATAATGCATTATCAGTGTGATGAGAAATTAACATAATTGCCCTGAATGATGAAATACATTCCTTTATGAATATAAACGTTGTGTGAAATGGGATCCTTTCATCTATGCTAAATGATATCATTATGTGTTTTATGTTCATGAATTCATAGGTTATTCGTGGTGTTATGTTTGCATGCCCATTTGTAATAACTTTTGACTTTTTGTGATGTATGGTTTGTTTCCAAAAGGGGAGAACTAATTGGTTGGTGGTCCTAGTTATTATTAAGCACTTGGTTAAATCATTATTCCCTATGATTTGGAATAAAATAGGTTAAGATGCGCTGGATAGGCCAAGGAGAATTTTTCTTGATGTGAAAATTGGAATCTTTTGTTAATGGTGGCACCCAGAAGTAAGAGTAGAAGCTTTGATGAGGAAGGAGAGATCAAAAGGAAATAACATCTAATGCTTAGTTTGGAAGAGTTCACCAAAGAAATATTAAGCTTAAAGGAAATCCTAAGGAAGAACTTAAGTGGCTAAGCGATCTCAGGTTTAAGCCTTGGTTTTGGCCAAAAAGGAAATTTTGTGGTTTTACCCTTGTAACTCAAGCTATTAAGAGAATTTTGGGACTGGGCCCTTTAGAATGAAACTATTTGGAAATTCAAGTTGGTATTCCTCATTGACATGGTGGAGTATTTGAAATTTGGGGTTTGGCTAGCCCCATACTTGGCCCTAGTTAGATTGATTGATGGGATCAAGGAGCAAGAGATGATCATAAAGAGACAATTAGAATATCAACATATCAAGCCCTTGAGTAAATGGAAGTGAATCATTATGAAAATTCCTTGTATAGCATGGCCCCAAGAAACAATTGTCAGTTGGAAGCATTTGATCTATTAACAAGGAGCATGAAGTGATGGCACTAAAAATTTGGAACCTCAAAACATCACACTAACCAAAGTATCAAGTACTAGGAGAACTGAGAGTTGATGTCATGATTTGATGACATGGTGATGCCATTTGTGTGACGTGTCACCTATATTTGACATGACAACCTTGAAAATATGAGTGGCATGTGGAACACATCAAGAATGCCACATGAAAGAGGACATGTGGTGATTGGTCATCGATGATGTTGATATAGACATATCAACATAGCGAAATTTCGGGAGGACTACATCTTGAAAATTATTATTGCCTTGATAACCATTTACATGTCAAACATGCCATGTGTCAAAAATTTCATCCTTTTACACGTGGAAATCTATGATTGGGTGACAAATTTGAGAGATGTTATGTCGAGCTAGCCTCATGCCTATTGATTTATCGATGTTTTGAGTAATTGTAGTTATAAATTTTTTGTTGAATATTTGATAAGTCATTTTAGAGTAAAGTTATATCAACATTTTATGGATTTAACAATGTATTAGCATACTAGAAAGTTTTGTGCATATTAACATATCACTAGATCAATTCATCAGTATATCAACATATCAAAATGCTCAGGGTTTGGAGAATGCACAACGTGTGAAATCACCAATATGGAAAGGCTCCAATATAATAGGAAGCCAACAAACTTGGACCCATACAAGGGAGATATATGGCTAGGAGTTTCCACGTGGTTTTACAAATGATGAAGTGGGCCTTTAAAAGGGTGAATTTTAAAGAAGTTTTGCTAGGAGCTTAAATTGAGATGGAATTTATATTTTTGGAAAGTTGTCGATGAGCCAAAGATGATAGTGGTATCAGAAATGCAATTTAAGGTTATGAGAGAAATAAGTCTTTGATCCCATATTTGTAATAAACCTTGATGAAGAAGTCTAATTACACTCCACAACCCTAATATGACATTAGGTGTTCATGCTGTAAGAATATTTTGCACCGCTTTAGATGTCATTGAAACTATTGAGGTGTGTCACCTTGGTATTTTTTTTCCATCCAATGTTATTATGTGGCATCTTGTTTAAAACTTTTTAAAATGGGTGGAGATACAGTTTAAACACTAATTTGTTGTGATTATTTCCCTTTATCATATTAACCATTTTCTCTCCAGATAACTAAAATTTTGGGAAAAGATATCACTTTTTAACACTCAAAATGTATATGGAGAAGTAAGTTGTAGTGTAAAATTTTTTGTTTTGTTTTATGCCTAAAGGTTTGACTTATCAAGTTACAGAGCAACAATAATAGTGATAAACTAAGGATAAACTTATAAAATAAAATATATTCATGCCAAGCAAGTTAAATATATTATTATCAAAGAAAGATTATTACAACACGTAGGATTCTATTAACTAATCCATTTAATACTAAATAGTTAAAGTTTATATATATATATATATATATATATTTCCACTAGTATTACTCAGCAATGTTGTTTAATATTTGCCTTTGGGGCCATGTATTTTGATTAATTTTGGTAGTTTTTCAGGCCAATCGTCATATGATCTTTTTGTTTAATATTTGCGTTTGGGGCCATGTATTTTGATTAATTTTGGTAGTTTTTTTAGGCCAATCATCATATGATCTTTTTCTTTGTATGGTTATCAATTATGCGTCAATCGTTTTTGGTTTGAATCAGTGTGAGTTGTTTGAATACCACACATCAAGTTTCACCCCATCGATGTCAACATTTTTGTGCCAATGAAGATGAGTTTCACATATTTTTTTTCGCTTTCATTGCATTTTGATTTTTATTTGTTACAGCATATATCATATTTTGTCTTTCACTCCATCGATGTCAACATTTTTGTGCCAATGAAGATGAGTTTCACATATTTTTTTTCTCTTTCATTGCATTTTGATTTTTATTTGTTACAGCATATATCATATTTTGTCTTGTTGAGATATTCAATTAAATTACATTGTATTACTGCATATTAAGCTTCGCTCTATCTATGTCAACATTTTTGTGGCAATGAAGATGATTTCACACATTTTTATTTTTATTTGTTAGAAGCATATACCATATTTTTCCATTGATTTTTATTTTTGGTTATTGAAGTATACAATTAAATTACAATGTAATATACAATATTTTGAATGAGAGGCCTTATGTTATTTTTTTATTCATTGTCTGAATGGTTTTTATTTCTATTTTTTTTGTTCATTGTTTGAATAGTTTACACGGCCAAGAGTTTCAATCATTATGGATTGCTTTCACAAGAAGCTATTTCTTTGTAGACTAATTTGTATTTATTATAAAAAAATATAAATGTATTCCACAGCTAAAATCTGTATTGATCCTTAAAAAAATATAAATGCATTCCAGAGCTAAAATCTGTATTGATCATAGAATTCTAGAGCTAAAATATGTATTGATCATAGAAAATGTCAAACAAACTTAACAAGCTTCTTGATACAAAAATATGTTGTCAAGCCAAAACTTTGAAGAGCAGAAGAACCTAAAGAACTCTATTTGTAAACGATTCAGGTAGTGTAAGCCTCTATGATAGACAAATTAGACATCAACAGTGAACATAGTACCTAATGAACTCTATCTGTAGACAATTCAGGAATTGTAAGCCTCTATGATAAACCCATTAGACATCAACAATAGACATAGTAGACAATTCAAGATCGAAGTGTAAGCCTTTATGATAAAGGCAAGAGATGACAACCGTAGACATGTTGTATAATGAACCAATTTTGATGCAGATTAAAGTTTAAATTGTGTCATGACACTATTTTATTACAGGTAATATGTCCTTGCATAGAATTGATGAGGACCTAAAAGACCCACCATTATTCACACCTTTATGAGAAGAACCTAAAGAACTCTATTTGTGGACGATTCAACAAGTGTAAGCCTCTATGATAGACCAATTAGACATCAACTGTAAAAGTCGTACCTAAAGAACTCTATCCGTAGACAATTCAGGAATTGTAAGCCTCTATGATAAACCCATTATACATCAACAATAGACATAGTAGACAATTCAGAATCAAAGTGTAAGCCTTTATGATAAAGGCAAGAGACAACCATAGACATGTTGTATAATGAACCAATTTTGATGTAGATTAAAGTTTAAATTGTGTCATGACACTATTTTATTAGAGGTAATATGTCCTTGCATAGAATTGATGAGGACCTAAAAGACCCACCATTATTCATACCTTTATGAGTGTTATTTTATTCCAAGTAATATGTCCTTGCATAGAATTAATGAAGACCTAAACGACCCACCATTATTCACACCTTTATGAGTGTTATTTTACTATAGCTAACTTTCACTTTACTTTTACAAGTAATATTTCCTTGCATAGAATTAATGAGGCCCTAAAATACCCACCATTATTCACACCACCACTATTTATTCACACCTTTATGAGTTTTATTTTACTATAGCTAGCTTTCACTTTACTTTTACCTTAAAAGTGAAGCTCTACTTCCACTTTCAATTTTCTACTTTCATTTTCATTTTTTTCCCAAATTTTCAATTTTTTACTTTTCATTTTCATTTTTTTCCAAATTTTCAATTTTCTCCTTTCATTTTCATTTTTTTCCCAAAGTACTAGTAAAGTATTTTATTTTTTTCCCAAATTTTCAATTTTCTACTTTCATTTTCATTTTTTTTCCAAAGTTTCAATTTTCTACTTTCATTTTCATTTTTTCCCTAAGTACTAGTAAGTAAAGTTAATTTTTCCCCAAGTACTAGTAAAGTAAAGTTAATAGGTTGTTAGCTTTCATTTTTTCCCAAAGTACCAGTAAAGGTAAAGTGAAGAGGTTGTCAGCTTAGTAAATTCAAAAGGTTGTAGCTTCACTTAGCATTAAAATTGCAGTTGGTTGTATTTCAAAAGGTTGGTAGCTTCACTTAGCATTAGTTGGTTGTATTTAACAGAAAGTGCCTTTCACTTATTTTACTTTCACCTTAGAAGTGAAGTTCTACTTCCACTTTCAATTTTCTACTTTCATCTTCATTTTCATTTTTCCCCAATTTCATTTTTCCCCAAAGTACTAGTAATTTTCATTTTTTTCCCAAAGTACTAGTAAAGTTAATTTTCATTTTTTTCCCAAAGTACTAGTAAAGTTAAGAAATTGTTAGCTTAGTAAATTCAAAAGGTTGGTAGCTTCACTGTGCCTTTCACTTATTTTACTTTCACCTTAGAAGTGAAGTTCTACTTCCACTTTCAATTTTCTACTTTCATCTTCATTTTCATTTTTTTTTCCCGAAGTACTAGTAATTTTCATTTTTTCCCAAAGTACTAGTAAAGTTAAGAAATTGTTAGCTTAGTAAATTCAAAAGGTTGGTAGCTTCACTTAGCATTAATTTTCATTTTTTTCCCAAAGTACTAGTAAAGTTAATTTTCATTTTTTTCCCAAAGTACTAGTAAAGTTAAGAAATTGTTAGCTTAGTAAATTCAAAAATTCAAAAGGTTGGTAGCTTCACTTAGCATTAAAATTGCAGTTGGTTGTATTTCAAAAGGTTGGTAGCTTCACTTAGCATTAGTTGGTTGTATTTCAAAAGGTTGGTAGCTTCACTTAGCATTAGTTGGTTGTATTTTACTTTCACCTTATAAGTGAAGTTCTACTTCCACTTTCAATTTTCTACTTTCATCTTCATTTTCATTTTTTTTCCCGAAGTACTAGTAATTTTCATTTTTTTCCCAAAGTACTAGTAAAGTTAAGAAATTGTTAGCTTAGTAAATTCAAAAGGTTGGTAGCTTCACTTAGCATTAATTTTCATTTTTTTCCCAAAGTACTAGTAAAGTTAATTTTCATTACTAGTAGAGTTAAGAAATTGTTAGCTTAGTAAATTCAAAAATTCAAAAGGTTGGTAGCTTCACTTAGCATTAAAATTGTAGTTGGTTGTATTTCAAAAGGTTGGTAGCTTCACTTAGCATTAGTTGGTTGTATTTAACAGAAAGTGCCTTTCACTTATTTTACTTTCACCTTAGAAGTGAAGTTCTACTTCCACTTTCAATTTTCTACTTTCATCTTCATTTTCATTTTTCCCCAAAGTACTAGTAAAGTTAATGTTCATTTTTTTCCCAAAGTACTAGTAAAGTTAATTTTCATTTTTTTCCCAAAGTACTAGTAAAGTTAATTTTCATTTTTTTCCCAAAGTACTAGTAAAGTTAAGAAATTGTTAGCTTAGTAAATTCAAAAGGTTGGTAGCTTCACTGTGCCTTTCACTTATTTTACTTTCACCTTAGAAGTGAAGTTCTACTTCCACTTTCAATTTTCTACTTTCATCTTCATTTTCATTTTTCCCAAAGTACTAGTAATTTTCATTTTTTTCCCAAAGTACTAGTAAAG
>APFE030336348.1:0-43894 GCA_000404065.3 Pinus taeda
CGAGCTACCTTGCAAGCCTCCGTCCATGTGGGAGGGTGGTGCAGCAGGACTTGGGCTTTGATAGCTTCTTTAAGACCGCTGATAAAACATTCCATGTAGAACCCATCTGAGAGACCCCAAGTACGGAAGGCTAAGGCTTCAAAAGCTATAATATATTCACCCACTGTACCAGTCTTTCGGAGCTTAGTAAGATGACCCAAAAAAGATGATTCTTGGTCAAAGCAGTCTTGAAGAGCTTTGGTGAATTTGGGCCAAGTCCTAAAAGTTCCAGTGCAACGTTGATGCCATTCCCACCATTGCCACCTTTCATTGTCCAAGTACATGCTCCCCAACACAAGATGAGTCTCATCATCGTAGATGCGATTTAATTTGAAATATTGCTCCATTTGTGCTATCCATGCCGACTGGTGAGAACCGTCAAATTTATGCATATCCAACTTGGGAGGTCGCTGACTGGGTTGTGGGTGGGTGTGCCAGATGTGAGGAGAGTGGCTAGACTCACCCTCATTGTGTTCATGGCCATTATACTCCTCCTCGTGGGCGTGCTCCTTGCCCTTCGGGACTATTTTTTCGACCTTGCCAAGTAGTCTGGTAACCTGAATGTCGAGCTTATGCACTGATTCTTCAAGTTTGTCCATCCTTTCATTAGCCATCGCTTGAGCTCTAGTTGCTACCATACACCAACCTGATTTTTTGAAAAGTGGGACCGTTTAACGGAGTTTTACTCCTCCCTTATCAATACTGCAGTGGCCAAATTCTCAAAATGTCAATGCGGCCAAAAGTCTTGCGAAAATTGTACCCCGGTATAGGAACGCTTCGCAACAATTCTGATCTGGTGGATCTAAGAGATCTGAATGGCTGATTGGGACCAATGTCTGCTGCTCCTCCCTTATAAATACTACAGTGGCCAAATTCTCAAAATGTCAATGCGGCCAAAAGTCTTGCGAAAATTATACCCCGATATAGGAACGCTTCGCAACGATTCTAATCTGGTGGATCTGAGAGATCTGAATGGCTGATTGGGACCGATGTGTGCTGCTACTGTAGTCCTTTGCACAAGCGAATCTGGAAGAGATGATGATAGAAAAGGGAACTAGGGTCTTGAGGAGTGCCAGGTGCTACAGATCGCAATATACATAAGGGTCTGGCAGTAGTACTCGGCCCAATGTTTCAGGGCTCTAACTAAGGAGGATCGACCGTACCCTTAGCCGTACAACCTGACTACCCTATCGTATGGGTGAGTAATCTCTCCGAGTGTTGTTCTCAGTGTACTGTAGCCGCGAGACAGCCGATGGTTTATCTATGGCAAGGTTTCAAAGGAGCCTAGGGGACTTCCGATATACCCAGAGGGTACGTGGAAGACAGTCCATGCGCGGTTCTGTCTAATGTGCTACTACTCAAAGGGGTACCCACAGGGGTTACAAGGGATTCCAACAGACGTGACCACCTCTTGTATTTCCTGCATGCATGCCTCCCCAAATCCACAGATTTATGCGCTCAATGATAGATCTCATGGTTTAAAGATGTCGGAACACGTCTCTAGCCAAAAAACAAATTGCTACGAAATGGAGATCCCATCGGCCCTGGAAAGTCCTCTGATACCACTTGTTATTCTCTTAACCTGCAAGTGATACCCAAATACAGAATATGCGAAGAAAAGATACCCAGAACACAGAATATGCGAAGAAAAGATACCCAGAACACAGAATAGCAATGATTTTATTATTCAGAGAGTAATGTTCACAGGCCTCTTCGAGGGGGCAACCTCCAATAGAGCGGAGCTCGATTACAAAACAAGACACGATGCTCCTCGCAGGGAGTCTCTATCCTTTATATATGACTCATACATGCAATACCACGGGCCAATACCTTGGTATTACTAATACCATCTATCTAATACTACGACCCATTTGCAACTAACTGTGGTTCCGTTATTAATTGCGGATTAACCACTTACAATTACTAATATGGGCTTTTTTTACTCTTGACTATGACGTGGTCCCATTACATAAATAAGGGGGTTAGGGTGGGACCCTAACAACGGCATTGTTAGCTAATGCAGAGAACTCATCCTTGGTGAAGCCACCCAATGGTGTACGACTACAGATTGTTGTAGTCATTGGACCCAACTGCTTCATGAAATCTACTGAAATGAGGTTATTTTGGCTCCCACCGTCGATAATGAACTACAGCGAAGAACCCTTCACCCACATATGTGAGTGGAAGAGGCATTCCCCCTCATCTGTATATTTAGGCTTATTCTTCTAGATCTTGGTGGTGGCCACGGTGGCACTGGGCTCTGCGTCAATGATATGCTTCCCTTCGTCATTCCCCTTATCGGGTTCTGACTCAGAGTTGGAACATGCATATGAATCCAAAGCCTTCAGCTCGGCCACTAGTGACTACTTAGCTTGACACTCACTTCTGTTTTGAATGGAGTTGTTATGGAACTCACACCATTTTCCCATGTCCTTCTTTGTCTTTGGGGTGTTTTTCTTTGCTTGTGGCTTCAGCGGGTTGTCCTGGGTCACCCTACCTTGCCTTTGTCCTTTTCTCTGCGGTTTGGGGGCACCTTTCCCCTAATTCGGATTCAAAAATCCAAAGTCTTGCTTCTTCCGTTTAAAATTCCCCTCAATCTTGATAGCGTATCGGTATGCCATGCTCAGTGAGGAGATGTCCAAGATCTCCATTTCATCCTAGATGTATCTGTGTAGATAGTCGCATTACTTGAGTACCAAATGTCGCAGAGAATCCTTGATACTCAACTTCGTGCAAAGGGTGTGAAAAACATTGGTAAACTCCATCACGTCTTGGTCCCTTCCCTACCGCAACATGGTCCATTTTGTGTATTTATCCTCATAGCTCCCGACATAGTAATACTACTCCTTCATGGCTTCCTGGAACGAATTCCAAGTGTGTGCCCTGAAAATAGTGAGGGTGTACTTTCGTCCTTCTCTCACGGTATGTTTCCAACCAATACTTGACATGGAGGGTGACTTTGAGAAGTGCAAAAGTATTTTTTTCCTAGCTGGAAAAATCATGAACAAAAAAATATCCTTCTAGTAGATTTAACCATTTATCTACAACGTTTGCATCTATCCAACCTTCAAATATGGGGATGTCAAATTTAACTTGTACCTTAAAGGGTGTGGTGCTTCCAGAGTAGTTGTTGGAAGAAGATGCGTCACTTTTGGGTAGCCACTAAAGGATATAGGCAAATTTGTCCATCATCATGTTCCTTTGTTGCTCGAGGGCTTCTTCGAGCAATATTTTGAAAGGATCACCTGCCCCCTCATATTTCTTCTCTTCTGCCATGGGAGGTCGTCAGGATTTGCAAGGCTAGTCTTGCAAAGGTTTGACCAGTTCGAGTCCTAACTCCTTATATCCCGACCTCGTTGGGGACATGCAAAGAAAAAAAGAGAAACAGTAGACTAATCTAATACCACCAATTTGAACTTAAACAGGAACACAACAAATCATAGATATAACCATAAATATATAGATGCAGCAAAAATAACACTTCACTTCATCATTATCAAATGTTGAAATATGCTTACAAATAAAATTGAAATAAACTAATTCGAGCTATGGTAGCTTATCTTTGAGAATAGATGTGGTGGTTACATGTCTCTGAACTATGTTATAATGAGGCTCAAGGGCCTATTTTTTATTGAAAAACAAGGTAAAACCCTAACCCGAGGAGTTCGAACTCCAAGAGTTTGTTGGCCTCATTGGGGTTAGTTGGGCAGCCAACTTCCTGGGGTCGTAACTTGGTCATATTATCTCTATTTGGCGTGTAAGATACCTTGTTGTAAATATCTCTCCGAGTAATAAAGCATTTACAAGAGGCCCCTACCTATATCTACAAGCCTACTACGGACCTTAAAAAAAACGTTGTTTAGGAGTTTAAAACTGCTCCGAAATTTCTGGACTCGAAAACTGCTAAAAATAGTAAATGTTGCAATAAACAAGGAAACAGATGAAACTAACTAGAGGTATAGGTGGAATAGGCAGGTGGCCACCAATATCCACTTGGATCAGCATGTGACTATTGGACTTCCACACATTTAATTTTTTTCATTTTCCTTTAATAATACATAATTGCTTTCCACATCATGTGGCAAGACACATGGACACATATGACATTGTGATGAAACTTGTATAAGCCATGACTTGGAAATGATGACATGGAAATTCATGATGATGTGGCAATGCCAAGTTTCTCTCTTGTTGCTTTGTCTTCAATCATCATGAAATATCTACTTTGTTCTTAATCTTCACCCTCCAAAGGGTCATGGATCATCATCAGAACCTTCTAAGTCATCATGAATGCCTTCATTATGTAATGGTCCATGATCCACTTCATGTCTTCATGATGGTTCTTCTTTGTGCTTCTTCTATGCAAGTGATTCTTTGTGTCTTATTGTGAAGTAGGAAAGTGTTCCCTCTGCGAACAAAGGCAACCCCTCTAGCCCTAGAGTGGGTCTAGTCATAACAAAGACAAAACAATAATTGATTCCCTTAAATAGTCATCATTAGAGGCCTACCTCAAACCGGTAGTTGATGAAGTTCCATTGTGCTGCTCTAGCTTCCGTTTCCTTCTTAATGAGCAATCAACCTGAAACACCACAAAAAACAGCAAAGCACGTAACCGAGAACAACAATGATCTATTTACTCAGAAAGTCAAGAAATCATGAGCTATCAAGTAAATTACATACAAGACATAGGAAATCATCGTTGATTGTATTAATAATAAAATCAAGAGAAAATCTTACAACCAAGTCTTGACGTCGCAAGCCTTCTCGAAGGGTCCAACCAGTATGTTTCTTCAAGCATTCACTATCAAGGATGGGTCTCCCAAATAAGCAATATCTCTCTCTCTCTCACTCACAAGCTTTAATACAAAGTTATGGGCACTCCACAACCTCTTACAAACTATTAGCAATCCCACACTTGTCACACTCACACCAAAGCTATCTACCAAACTCAAAAGCACTAGTAGCACTGTCCAACCAAAAGAACTAGTAACTAAGGAACTAGCAAATCATAGCAATGGTGAGTGATTTTATAGGAGAAGGAGTCTCCATCAAATGAGGGAGAGGGAGCTTATCCTCAAGGTTGGTTGCACAAAGATGGAACCACCATCAAAGAGGCGGAAAGGCGAGCCAAACTGACCCAACGACCAGCTCTAGAAACATCCAGAAGGTCGACTGTTTGAATTAATTCGCCTAATCTGGATCATCGCTAGTCGTGAACTGGGGGCTAGCGACGACGTCACAACGATACAATGCATGATAGAGAACCATCGCAGATTTTAAGGGGTTACTAGCGATGATGCAGGAACTTAGTCAAAAAGATTCAATCTTCAGCATTAGAGAGAATTTGCTTAATCTTCTTACATCAGTGGGAAGACCTAAACATGTTTATTTGACACATGACACAGTAGAGGGACTGAGATGGTGACAGTGACAAATTACTGTGTAACAGATGCCCCCTAAAGCATGAAGCCCGAGAGAGTGGGATGGGTGAAATGCTTTACGAAAGTGTCTGAACTGGAATACCACCTTGAAGAACCTGCAAGCGCAAGTACAACTGATATCTCTGATAGTGAAATACATGTAGTCTAGGCATGGGCACAACCATCCAAAAGAAATATGAAATTACGTCTCTGGTATGGACGTAGCCATCCAGTTGACCAGACCATGATAATGATAAAGGTATGGTCGCAGCCATCCATGAAGACTCAGGCATGGTCGCAACCATCCATCAAAGAGTCATATATGTAATCATGAACCAATCCATGCATCCTGAACATATGTAATCGTAGTTCGGGGTCTTGAAACCAAACCGATCATAGTACAAATTCTAGCATGCGAATAGATGTGCTGAGGTTGAGCATGATAGAAAGTCACTTGATTACCGGTCAATGATGAAAACCATTAACAAGCGCGAGAGAAAACACCAATAATGCCAATGGTTCTCAAGGTACTATCCAGTACAATCCACTAAGTGTGAAAAATGAGTTGAAGTCGAGCACTCGTGGAATCACCCAATCGAAGACCAATGATGAAAGTCTACTTTTAAGTGCAAAGAACTTGCTATTGAGACATGCAAGCTCCAAGGTACCGAAAGGGATCTCCAAATCAATCTCATGGATAATGAGCTGGCGTTGACAGGGGATGACCCATCGCAGGAGGGCCATAATTTTTCCCCCATCAACGACACGAGATAAGGAACAAGTGGTAGATGGTGAAACAAAGTATCAGAGGAGGAGGTAAGGGTGTGAACTACAGAAGGATTATGCTCTTGAACATATCGGCGACACAACTCTAGAATGTGGCAACATTTTGGTACCAAGGGATTAGAAGCTCGATGGAGACAACATGGATCAGATGGAATGAGGCAAAAAGGCAACCCAAAACCCCGAAAGGCCAAATGATGTTGTGTGGATAACCCAACCCGATAAGAAGAAAAAGTGTCGATGTTCAAGAGTGACTAGCTGCTGCAGGTAACCAATGATGACTTCCAAACTTTTCCCCCACCATTGCTAGCGAGTACCCCAATTATTTTTGGAAACAAGCTTGAAGGGGATAGCATATGCTTGTAATATAAGTTTGACCTTCAAACGAATCCAACCTAGTGATAGTTTAACTAGCCCTAGGGAGGAGAAGCTCGGGTCTCGTCATGACAATGAGTCCAATGTCATCAGGGTTTAACGAGTCCGACATAGGTAAAACTCGGAGTCTTTTTCATGTTTAGAGAGTTTGAAAAAGACACGGAAAAGAAAACTCCATGGGGGTCCTTTTTCATAAATTTGTCTCCCTCGAGCCCGAAAAAGTAGAAAACAATACCCGAGAGAACCGCTTGAGCATTACGACCAAGGAGTACTTTTCGTAATTAGTGGTCCCGATCCGAAAAAGTAAAAAAGAAATCGGAGACACATCGTTTCATAACCAAAATCGAACTTGAAACGACAAAAGTCCAGCTATATTTTCACATTTATAAGGTCGGAAAAGAGTTGAAAGTGGACTGCCTTTTTTTCGTTTAAAGAGTCAAAAAGGGAAAAACTCAACAATCTTTTCATATTTTACGAGTCAGAAAAGAGCTTAAAGATGACTTGTCCTAGAGGAACGAGTGGTATAAAGGGTATCAACTGGTTCCAGGTAAGTTTGGAACTTCTCAAAAGATGGCGGTGTGAAGAGGCAAGCTAATAAAACCACTCATCGCTACGGTTCCTCAGGAAGGAAAAAAACAACCGAGTGAAAGCATATGATTGGCCAAAGAGATGGCAATGATGGAATGAAACGACCAAGGCACATCTAGTAGAATTCAATGGATAAAAACGATGATCACGAGATGTAAATTAGGTATGGATCCATTTTTACACAAGCTTGAACCATGGAGAACTCTGCTTGGATTCGGTTTCATGTTTACACAAGCTTGAAACGAAAAACCATGCTTGTTATAAGTTCGCATGCCCCCAGCATAATGACGTAAATCGAGGTACATGCCCCCCAAGCTTCATTGCATTCAACGAGGTGGATGGAATGAAAGTTCACTTTCGAGATCTTGGAAAGACTCGACTTTTTACAAGATATTAATTAAAGACTCGATTTGGAAAAGGAGTTGTTTCATTTTTTTAATGAGGTTGACACAGTAAATGAACTGTCCTCATGACCCTTGGTTCATTTTTTAATGAGGTTGACACAAGATCAAGAACTATCCTCGGTGACTCCTCGATTCATTTTTTAACGAGCTTGACACAAGGTTGGGAACTATGCTTAGTGACTCCTCGATTCATTTTTTAACGAGCTTGACACAAGGTTGGGAACTATGCTCATACTCCTGTTCATGGGCCATATGAGAGCATGGCTCCCAAGAGGTCTTCGTGGGATGGAAGAAACGCACTCTAGGAGGAATACACGTCATGAGGCACTAATGACAGATCGGGTTCCAATGCCCCCATTACATGATGTACGAGACCATCTGCATGATCATCAGCAGATGAAGGGACAGAATGGGTAGCCACATAATTGACCTGTGGCAAGAAAGGTACTGCATGTGAACAAGAACTAAGAGGGGATTATGGTGGTACAAGAGGCACTAGGTGACTAAAGAATGACAATTGATCAATAGTCACCATTCTTCCATCGTGCAGAAAACAAACCACACGGAAAAGTGAAGAAACAAGAGCCCACATGGCATAAATATAATCACAGCCAAGGAGAAGACTAAAATCTAAAGCACCTTGGACAACCATCACATCTATATAGACGGTTTTACCTCCCAAAGTAACAGGAAACTTTAGGAGGATCCCTAAAGGTAGACTAGTTCCTCTGTCAAATGCCAACAGACTCTGAGTGACCGGCACAAGCTGTGGGGAGCCAAAATCTTGCCAAGTAGTGAAAGGTATGAGGCTAACGGACGCACCCTCATCCAAGATAATGCCAGGTATTGTCTTATCATAGGCACGTACTGTAATCTGGAAAGGCACGTAGGATGGAAGGTGGAATGCAGTCAAATGACTCCAGTCGAAGGAAACAACTGAACTACTTGGTGGGGGTATCGTATGATTTCCCCCATGCTCAACAAGAACCGAAGAAGGACTCTCAAAATTAGCTAGGATAGGAGGGTCATTCTCGGACTCAGGAGAATCTGACAAGACGAGAAGAACATGAGCAGTATAATCATGATGCTCCTTTGGAACAGAGTGATCGACAGGTGGTGAATCCAAGTTGACACTCTCTCCGACCAATGGTTAGTCTACAACAGGCTTAGCACAACCAGGTTCAAAAAGAGGAGGACGGACAGGAGAAGAATCTAAGTCAATCTCTTTATCAATGGGGAGAGGGTCCGAAGAGAGCCTCCGATAACCAACAGGAAGCTGAGGTGAAGAAGCTGCAAGACTTTCCAAAATAGCAGAAGCTTTATCCATGAACGGAAAAAGATGAAGGGGATGGTTTCCTTCACATAGCTTACAGAGGAATTGAATCTTCCCTTTCTTCTTACCGCTGCCAGTTGATAGGGTAGCATCACCATGAGCTTCAGAGGACAATGAGGGACGAGCCGGATCATGAGACCAAACTTCTAATATCCTCGGAATAGCAAGACAATCACAAAGAAGATGGTCATCCTTGCACAATTTACAAGGAAACTTAACCTTCTGCGGAGAAGCAGAAGGTGTCACGACTGGTGACGTACTCGGAACGTGAGCTGGATGGGTGGCCGGACGCTTATCCAACTTATTATTCTTCTTCTTCTTCCTCTTCTTCTTCTTATCCTCCTAGTTACTAGATGTAGAATGTTCACCAGGTGAAGGAGGAAAGGAGGAGGAAGAAACAGGGATAGGCTCAACCTTAGAATCATCGTGTTTTGATTCAAATGAAGGAGATGTCAGAACAGGGTTCATGACGCTTGAGACCACTAAGGTTGAAAACAACCAAACGAGCAAACTGATGGTTAACCCAGGCAAAGACAATGTTGCCATATATGGAGCACCAGCATTTCCAAAAGACGGAAACGGACCAGGATTTCCATCTGGGGGAGGACCCTCGCCGATGGACTCGAGGAATGTTTCCATCGCGAACGAGCCTGAAAAACACTCTTATCACAACCAAGAACTCGAACTGTTACCACGAATATTTCGTGGGCAGTAAATTTTATGATGGAAGGAACAAAACTTGACCTTTTCATGTTTCAAGAGTCAAGAAAAGGACGAAAAGGTGACTCTATCTCTTTCAAGGTTTAATGACCCTGAAAGGACAAGTGCTCAGATGGACCTTTTCTTTTAAGGAGTCTGAAAAGGAATGAAAGTGACTACTCTGGAGAACTAGGCGAAAGGTTTACCAAACAACCCATAAAATTGCATATACACCTTGGCAATCATATGAAAACCAAGGACTTTTCATACGGCAGTCAATCTTCCCGAACGCTGTGTTCGGTGTGTTACAGTTTGTAGAGCGGCAGACACAACTTCCTATGGATGTAGGATGATAACCTAGTGGGGTCTCCCAACATATGCTCGAAAGTACTGGGAGCACAAGTCCGTACTAGCAGCTATTGAGTCACAGAAGGAGGAATCACCCAACCTTAAGCGAAAACAATAGTGACTAGGTTTAACGACGCCAGAGCACATCTCTAGCCTAGACCTCTAAATAATGTGCATTATGTTCCAATGCGTTGTTAAGTTCATTCATTACATTTTAGAGTTGATCTTGAATTAGGTTTCAATTTCCAGGCCCTACCATATGTATATCGAAAGCCCTAGGATGCAACTAGGATGAGTAAAGCGTCTTTCATTTCGATGAATGCCTACTTATAGAAAGGTAGAAAGCTCATTCACAAGGGAATGAAAACACTAAGAAACACAACACATCAATACACTAATCTCACGATGCATCGATACTACTAATGAAAGATTTAAAATTCGCTTTCCAATTTCTCAAACATGAAAATTCGTAATGCAAATGTACTTTCACTTTCTTATGCTAAATGAATGCAATCTTTTAATTTTTATTTTTTGTTTTGAATTTAAAGAGACAAACAAGAAAGTGTGAACTGATTGATCCAAACAATTGTGATCTATGCTTGGTAGTGAAGAAATCGAATCAACATAAAAAATTGGTTCAATAATCAACACTAAAAATCAACCAGCAAGGCAACAAGTAGCAAAAAATCCTCAAACAAATTAATAAGACGGTTGTGGATGAACCTTGGACAGACAAGCAACCCAAGCAAACGGTTTGAAATGCTTAAGAGAGCTAGGTCACGAGGTCTAAAAACACAAGATTCACTCAAATGAAATCAACGAGATAGTACCTTAACCAAAAGCAATCAAAACAAGCTAATAAGAGACAAGAAACAGCATGGGATAAATAAGATTGATGGATTCAGGAGGTAAAGCTGTAAAAACAACTTTACAGGAATCGTCGCGGGTGTTACACTGACAACTAGAGACTAGTCGCTGGTGTTACACTGATAACTAGAGACTAGTAGCTAAAGTACACATGTTTTCAGCGACGGTCCAATTTCAGGAGCCGTCACGAGAATTAAACTAGCAACCCGAGACAAAAGCCAAATAGTCGCAGGTACAAAGCTATAACATCAGTGACGTCATTGTGACTATTAGGCTATCTTCAACGACGATCTTACTTAAGCAAAAGACAAAGTAAAAACACCTAAATGACACCAAATTATTCTTCTAGACAGTAAGGGGACTTCCCAGATTGACCCAAGTAACCCAAAAACTAATGGTTTAACCCCAAAATTCAAGAGACACCAAATCAAAACCAAACAAAAGAAAACAAGAGAAAAAACATACAAAGGACTCCCCATGGAGTCACCAACTTGTGAAGTAGCAAAAGTGTTCCCTCAATAGACAGAGGCAACCCCTCTAGCCCTAGAGTGGTTCTAGTCACAGCAAAGACAAAATAACAATTTATTCCCTTAAATAGTCATCGTTGGAAGCCTACCTCAAACCGGTGGTTGATGAAGTTTCCTTGCGCTACTCCAGCTTCTGTTTCCTTCTCCTTAATGAGCAATCAACCTGAAACACCACAAGAAAACAACAGAGCACGTAACCGAGAACAACAATGATCTATTTACTCATAAAGAAAGAAATCATGAGCTATCAAGTAAATTACATACAAGACATAGGAAATCATCATTGATTGTATTAATAATAAAATCAAGAGCAAAGCTTAAAACCAAGTCTTGACGTCGCAAGCCTTCTCGAAGGGTCCAACCAGTATGTTTCTTCAAGCATTCACTCTCAAGGACGTGTCTCCCAAACAAGCAATATCTCTCTCTCTCTCTCACTCAAAAGCTTTAATACAAAGTTATGGGCACTCCACAACCTCTTACAAACTATTAGCAATCCCACACTTGTCACACTCACACCAAAGCTATCTACCAAACTCAAAAGCACTAGCAGCACTTTCCAACCAAAGGAACTAGTAACTAAGGAACTAGCAAATCATAGCAATGGTGAGTGATTTTATAGGAGAAGGAGTCTCCATTAAATGAGGGAGAGGGAGCTTATCCTCAAGGATGGTTGCACAAAAGACGGAACCACCATCACAGAGGTTGAAAGGTGAGCCAAACTGACCCAACAACTAGCTCTAGAAACATCCAGAAGGCCGACTGTTTGAAATAATTCGCCCAATCTGGATCGTCGCTAGTCGTGCACTGGGGACTAGCGACGACATCGCAACGATACAGTGCATGACAGAGAATCGTCGCGGATTTTAAGGGTTTACTAGTGACGATGCAGGAACTTAGTCAAAAAGGGTCAATCTTCAACATTAGAGAGAATTTGCTTAATCTTCTTACATCAATGGGAAGACCTAAACATGTTTATTTGACACATGACACAGTAGAGGGACTGAGATGGGGACAGTGACAAATTACTGTGTAACACTTATCCTTAACATATTCCTTGAGCATCACCTTATCATGCTAATATGCTACACTTGCCAATGAATATCAATCATGACAAGGCACAATCAATCTTGAAATCATCTATTCTATCCCTACTTTGCTCATCGAAGAAGATGCTTGTGGTGGACCTGTGAAAGGACTAAGAAGGAAGGTCTTGATGAGGATGGTGCAGTTGAGCTCAATAGTGGCTAAAGGAAGGAACCATCACTCACTAGAATTGCACCATGCGATATGAGGATGGGTTCTTCAAGGTCCATTGCAGTGGGCAAGTGCAAGAGATAGCGTGATGTGCTTGCTGACTAAAACTGCGCCATGCACTAAGCTCAAGGGAAAATGGGACAATGGTAATACAATTGAGTTTCATAATGACTGAGGGAGGCCCTAACTGTTGACTATAAATGCAGCATGCACTCAGGATGCAAGGCTTGACTCAATTTTGGTGTAGTGAGGGAGTCTAGTGAATAAGGATTGATGTCTTTTCTTTGTTTTCCTTTGTTTCTTTCCCCTTGGTTAACACATTAAATGGGTTTGAAGATGTTGTGTCCTTATTTTTATCATTATTTGCTAGATGTTTGACTCCCTTATTGAATCTTTATTCCCTTTCCTTTTATGGATTTTTCATTTCTCTTCAGTAGGCAAAGGTTGTTTAGAACCAGAGGTTGAAGGATTCTTTGAACAATCCCGAGCGAAGCGGCCATACTCATGGAAATGTATGCACTTGAACGGAATATGTTCATAGTCCATAATCTCCCTATGTTTCCATTCTCCCACAGTTAAATTGACTTTATTAGGAAGCCATTTTTCCAAGTCCACTTCCACACATATCTTTTCATAGGAAAACTAAGCCCCCCTTAGTTCAACTTTGTTAATGTATTTTCCAACTCCATTTCCAATTTCCCTAAGGAAGTTGTCACTCCAGCATGACAAAGGGAGGCAAGGGAGTTTAACCCAGACCGGAATGGTTGTAGGAACATCTTCATCCGAATTAAAATTGGGTTTCCATTTGTTAAAACACATTCATCGAGACCCGAGAAAATAAGATCCATTGCAGAATATGACATCTCTATCTTCACGAAGCTCAAACAAAAATGCAAAGAAACCATTCCCAATTGTCAAGATTGTGATGTTACCTTTCATATTTTCTTTCCAAGAGTTCTTGAACAAAGCCTTAATCAATCTTGGAGAGGGCCACATGCCTGTGAAATTCCCGACTAGAGCTTACTCTAAGTAAGCTAGCGTGGCTCACCTAGCTCCAACCAATAAAATGATATCCCGAATTTCATCATTTCTCTTCTTGAACTTTGACTGGTTCCCAACAATTTTCTAGCATTTTGGCAGAGAAGATACCAATGCTTGTAAATCCATTGCCTCCTCTTTCGGAGAGGGAGGGGGGAGGGGAGGGGGAGGGTTCCCCTTCAATGACGCCATTCTATAGGGTTTCTGGAAGAGGTTTAGAGGGTTTAGAGGAATTGAAAATGTGTTTTTTTCTAGTTAATTTTAACCAAAATCTTGCAGATATTTTTAAAATTGAGTTTAAGTTGTTTAATCTATAGAATTCGAGTTTCTGAGATGTTTCTTAAGGTGTTGAATCCATTTCTGTATTAAAAATGTATTTTAAACAACAAAAAATAACAATCTTAATTGAAATTGTATTGCTGAGTTTGAGTGAAAAAAGTTATTTTGTCTATAAGTTAGATTATGCCTATAATTTTGTACATAAAAATTAACTCTAAAAATATTTTGACTTTAAACAAACATAATTATATTAATAAATATATTTTTTCATTCATATTCTTTCCATATTTATAATTATTAATAAATATAGAGTTGTTTGGCACGATTTCTCACTTGCCTTGACAATCTTATGCATTTAGTGCATTTATATTGTATTGCTTTTGGTATCGATTGTCGATGGATACAAGTGGTTACAGGTTTGGAGAGGTTCCTTTTCCAACATCACATAAGTCAAAGGAACTTGGTAGTGATACTATCAAGGTTGAGCAACATGGGCATACGTCGTCGATAGTCCATGCATCGAAGATTATTTCAGACTTTGATCGGGCTCCTGGGGTATGCTCTAGTGAGGAGTTTATTTAATATCATTTACCAGATGGTGTGGATCTTTCAGAGAAATCTTATCTACACAGAAAAAATAATAAACTTGTTAACATGGCTTTTGAGGTTCAAAAGCTTGTATTTGGATCTGACCTTTTTTTGGAGCTGGTGGTAGGTCTTCAACAACGAGCATTGGTCAGGAAGTGGATTCGTTTCAGGATGGATGGTGTACATATACATGTGTGGGTTGAGAAATATTGGTTTCTAATTCTCAAGTATTAGCCTTGAAATAGTATTTTCTATAACCATTGGTATTATTTCCACTTCCTCCATGTTGATGATGCTGTGAATATTTTGTAAACTTCCTAGCTTAAAGTACATGAATTTCTTACCTTGCAAACTAACACATTGGATTCGACCCTAATAAATAGATTCCATGTAAGAATATTGTTTGGGTAAAACTCCCAGGTCTTCCTCTAGTTTTTTGGTCACATTCGATGTTAGGTCCCTATACTACTAGTGTAACCCCCTATTGTTATTAGTACAACCCCCTTATTATATCGTTGTACCCATGTAGTCCCCATATTTTTATTATTGTGCCCCATAGAATCCCATTATTATTATTATTGTGCCCTTACATTATTATTGTTATGTCGGATCTGATTATATTATGACCCCTTAGACTCCTATATATAGAAAGGAGGCCTTGTCATTTGTATCATCCAAGAATTGTTCATTTGTGTAATGTAAAAAAGGTTGCACCCTCAAAGAGGCTTATTTCTAAGGCGTTCATCTATCTTTTCTATATTTTTGTGAGCTGGTTTCATAACATTTGGTATCAGAGCTTTGGATTCTAGGGTTTCGTTGCTCCAAACAGTTCATCATGGAATTTGCACTATAACCTTCTTTCTGGGATGTTTCAGAAGCAAAAAAAACAACCCATTTGAGACAAAATCGCGCTGAACCTCGGGTCTGAATTTTAGATCTTGTGTCGCTACATTTTCAGAGATATGATCTGAAGAAGTTAGGGTTTTTGCAAGATCCATAATTTCATCTAAAAGAGGCCATTGTGGAATTTTCGCTATAACGTTTTCGCTGCAAAGTTTCAGAACATAAACGAAAAATTCATTTGAGAAGAAAGCGGTATGAACTTTGGGTCCTAATTTCAGATCTTGTCATGCTATATTTTTGGATATATGATCTAAGGAAGTTAGGGTTTTGGCAGACTCCCGAATTACATTTTAAATAGGTGACCTTGGAAAAATCGTCATAACTTTCTCTCTAAGCATCAAATTGAAATTTCATCAGAAGTTTCATAAAGAGTTTTCTGTGTATATTTTCATATCCAAAGGTCAAAACTGTGACACGTGGAACTTCATACAAGTTTGCTCTTCAGAAAAAGTATATAATCAGGTCATCTTGGGAGATTGTGCATAAATATTTCTTGGAGAATCCAATTTCGATCATACTGGTGGCATTGGAAAAAGGACGCAGAGGGCTACTACAATTCACGATTTCAGAACTTAAAGATCTGAAAGTAAAAAGTTACAGTCGTTTCAAGATTGAGCTCCTAAAATCAAGAAAAAGCGAGATGAGGAAGTTTGATGGCAAGGATCCGATAAATTGGATACTATATATGGAGAAATATTTTGATCTACATGGTGTACCACTGTTACAAAAGATATGTATTGCATCTTCATATTTAGAAACGGATCAATTTTTATGGTATAAAGGGCTTTGTTCTCATAAACCACTTGTTACGTGGGCAATTTTCCGAAGGAAATGATAGCACATTATGAGGATACAAAGAGAAACACCTTCTTTATCCACTCGATAAATGTCAAACAAAAGGGTTCAATGGCAGAGCACATTGAGGACTTTCAAAAATTGAATATAAGGGTAAATGATATTCTAGAGAAGCAAAAGATAAATAGTTTTATCTATGCCATGAAAGCTGATATCTATGGTATGAAAGCATATTGGAAGAAAGGCATGGAAAATTTGAAGAAAGACATGGAAGGTTTGAAGGAAGGTGGGACAAAGATGCTACAAGAAAGGCCTCCTAATGACGAAAAGGATCAAGAAACATCAAAAGAAGAGGATATACACTGGGAACCAACCCTAAAGAAAGAACAAATGAATCCGACCATATCTTGTACTGCAATGACAGGAATTACCACTCCTCAAACTCTCAAGATAGAAGGACATATCAAGAAGAAAAAAGGTTCAAGAAGTGAAAGATCACATCGAGAAAGAAGAAATGAATCTGACCATATCTTGTAAGTCATTGGCCAGAATTACCGCTCCTCAAACTATCAGGATAGAAGGACATATCAAGAAGAAAAATGTTCAAGGAGTGAAAGATTACATTGAGCATCAAGAAATGAATCCGACCATATCTTGTAATGCATTGGAGAAAATTACCACTCCTCAAACTCTCAAGATAGAAGGACATATCAAGAAGAAAAATATTCAAGTAGTGAAAGATCACATCGAGCATCAACAACAAGTTCTCCAAATTTTAAAGGATAATGCCACTTTGGTGTAGAATCGAATGAAACAACAGGCATATCAACATCGCAATGAAAGAAGTTTTGATGTAGGCGATTGGGTATTCTTATGGCAACATCTCAAATACTACATGCACTTAAGAAATGGTGACCTTACCTAATGGGAAGACACTTCAAGGTAAAAATGGATCATGACAGTCTTAAATACTTTTTAAAACAAATATTATCTTTAGAAGAACAGAAAAAATGGGTCACAAATATGTTGGGTTATGACTTTGAAATCATCTACAAAAAAGGGAAGAAAAATGTTGTTGCAGATGCACTCTCAAGAAAGGATGAGAATGTGGAAGCATTGTTTTGTGCTATTTTTATTATCCAACCAGATTGGATAAATGAAGCAAGGGATACATGGAAGAAGGATGAAGAAGTGTGGCCACTCATTCAAAAGTTTCAGAAGATCCCAGTTCATTTTGTCATCAGAAAGGATTCTCAAGATGTTTCTTCACTTTTTACCTCTCTTCCCCTTCTGAGAACCTATCCTTCAGCCTCTCAAACTACTGATCCCAGGGGTAATCTTGCCTCATCTGTTGAGGATGGTGTGACCATTTCTGGGAAACCAATTTCTCAAAATACCCAATTTGGTACATATTTTGGGGACAATTCTCCCACTAACTCGGTTGGTAGGGACATCAAGCTCCTACGACTCCATCCTGACATTGATATTGAGTCATTGTCAATTCGCTCCTCTTCCTCTCTTGTGGTCACAATTAGTCCTAATTCCCAACAGAATGTGACAGTTAGGAGTTAGAGGCGTCCCAAGACATGGGTTCCCCAAGATGATGATATTTTTTATAAGAATATTGTTTTCCAGTTGGAGGGTTTTGCTCCATCTCACATCGTTACTTGGTCTTCATCTCCTATCCAGGCACTTCGAGAATTTATGCCGAAGGACTTATGTTCTCCATGAATATTATGTTGATCAATATTTAGGGTTTGGGTGACTCCCATAAGATCCTCACTCTCGAACACTTGATTGGGGTTCATCTTCCATCGATCATTTTGTTACAAGAGTCTATGTTGGCTAGCCATAAAGTGTGATCATTACTTATTAATATTTGTCCTGGATGGAAGGCATGTTCTATTGATGCAATGGGTCTATCAGGTGGTCTGGTTTTATTTTAGAACCAACAGGATGTTAAATTTTTTGCTTATAAATCCTTTGAAGGTATCCTACTTTCAGGATTTACAAGGGGATCGAGGTCTAGAATCCATATCCTCAATACATATGTGCCTCATTCTTCTAGAAAATACGTTTGGGATTGTGTGGGATGTTACAGAATATTGAGAATGAGCTCTTTAATCTTGGATGGAGATCTAAATCTCACGATGGAGGTGAGTGAGGTTTGGGGTGTTAGGAGCAAAGTGGATCAGATGGATGGTTTTTTCAGAGATCAGTTTAGTGGAAATCATTTTATGGACATCATGTCAATTCTCATGACACCAACTTGGTGGAATGAAATAACTGGTTCTAATGGTATCCTGAAGTGTCTCGATCATTTCCTGATTCATGAAAATAAGGTGGAGTATCCTTGAAATTTCCATTCTTGAGTTATCCCATCTGAGTTTTCTGATCATGATCTGATTATCCTCCATTGGAGAGGGGATGAGGAATGGTAGGGCCTGCCTTTTAAGTTTAACCATAATTGGCTAAAAATATTGATTTCAATACTTTGGTTCACAAAAATTGGGATGATGGATTGATCTTTTGGTCACCTTGCCTTTGGAGTGTATTGGGCATAAGATCCAAGCCCTCAAGCAAGTTGTTTGCAGTTGGGTTTGGAAGAAAATTAAGAACCATATTAAGTAATTGAGGATTTTGATCATAAACTTGCTATATTGGTTGATCCTACACACAAGGATTATTTCTTAGTTTCACAGAATCTATAGGCAACTGCTCTAGAAGTGTGAAAGAGGGAAATTCTTAAATTTCATGAGGAAGAATGGAAGCTTAAAATCTGGGCCATATGGATCACTAGGGGCAATAAGAATACAAAATTATTTCACAATTATGCCTCTAAAAGGATGCGTGAAAACACCATTTGGGAATTAAGGGATAACAATGGTAATTGCATTACCTCTATCGAGAATATACAACCAAAGGCTGTTAGGTTTTTTTGCACACAATATCAGGCTCGGGTGGATGTGAAATTTGAAAGATAGATGGAGGTCATCAAAACATATACTATAATGTTTGATGAAGCATACAATGAAAATTTCTATTGTGCAATTTCTCTTGGTGAACTAATGTCAACTATAAAGTCCTTTGTCCGGGTGAAAAGTTCGGGCTTTAACAGATGGATGATATAATTTTTTCTTCATTTCCATGAGATTATGGGGCCTGAATTATTATTGGCTGCCGAGGAACCTCACATATCAAGTATTATCCTCGATGCCATAAATTCAAAATTTATTACATTGATCTCTAAGGTCTGTCATGCTTCTACCTTGTTAGATTATCATCCCACCTCACTATGAAACACAGTGTACGAATTGATTTTGAAAATTATAGAAAACTGATTGAAAATCACTTTATCCTTTGGCATTGTGCCTGTTGATATTTGTATCTTCAGAGGTACTTCAAACCTTAGGCTTGAGGGCTGTGGAGGAGTTGACACCTAAAAGTATTTTCTGGGCTTGAAACCCAAGCTTGGGGTTTTGTACCCATTGATGTTGGGGCCAAAACCATGAAGAAATTTTGACATGTGATGAATGAAGATGATAGAGGAAGTCGAGGCAAATCCAATGCAATGAAAATCATCGAAATTTGAGTTGTATATGTGAATATGTTAATTTTTAAAGTTAATGTGTGGGTTTGGTCGAGGTAGGATATGCATTTAGAGACCTTGTGACAAGTTGTCAAGCCCTTACATGTGAATTGATGGAGCCCTTGTATTGTGTATAAATATAAGGGGGAGGAGACATTTAAAAACATCCAAGAAGCACATTTTACAGTTTACACATCAAGACGGGCAACGTGAGTGCAAGAACTTGTGAGTGCAGGAACATTTAAGTGCAAGAATGCGCAAGTGCAAGAACACACGAGTGCAGGAACGTGCAAGAGCAAGAACGTGCATGTGTAAGAGCACATGAGTGTAGGAACATGCAAGTGCAGGAATGCCAAGTGGGGGAATACACGAGTGTAGGAACGTGAGTGCAAGAGCGTGATTTTAGGCAGTGCGAGTGAGGGTTGAGCATGTAGTAGACTGCACCAGGGTGATGCAGAAGCTGCGCAAGGCTAGGTATGTATTGTATTGACGTGTTAATGTTGAATTGATGCAAGTGGATGGTATCCTAGGAGAGGAAAGTTTGGAAGTTTGTTGGTAGCCAAGAGGAAGGGATTCCTAGTTGTTTGATGCTTTAACAAGGAGGAGATGCTACAACAAGGATTGGTCACTTGTGGTCTGTTGGAGGGCAGCGTGACAGTGGACCAAGTGTGGATAGTGGATTGGGAATTTATGGTCTCTTGGAGGAAAACGTTATAATGTCCAAGTTAGAGCCCGGTGTGCACCATCTTCATGGACTTAGGTGGTTTCTAGAGTGTAATTTGTTGAACTCATGGGTCTGATCAACCAGGAGAAGTTTGTTGTAACATGTCTTCTCTCATCTACCCACTTTCACTTGTTTTGCACGGGTAAAAATGAGCTGAGGGGCTACTATGACATGACTCAACCTCCTAGATGGCCTTAATGAAATGGAACCAACAAAACAAGACCTTACTGACTTCCCTCAAGTGGTACAGAACCCCCGGGAACCAACCAACCATTCCAGGTGTCCAACCCTTGAGATAAATTTCTTTCAGTGAACTAGACCCCCATTTTCTCCCATGATGAAGCCTCCAAGCAACTGTAACCCTTCATTCGCTCCCACATGCCTGCTTCGCAATGATTATGATCTCTTTCAGGCAATTTTGCGCCAATGACTGTGAGATTTAAGCCACTTTTTTAGGGTTAGGATCCATATCCCTACATAGAACTTAATGAAACTTCAAGAGATGATAAATAACATAGAAACAAAGCCTCTAATACAAAAATACCTGTGGAATTGACCTAACCCGGTATAGCCATGACATTTATTACTCCAAACACATAGTGAACATGCAACCTACAGGTCATGAATGCATATGTAAACATAAAGATCTGAAACTTATTTGAGGTTTACTAATAAGGACCAATGCCCCCTTACAATAGTTGCAATAATACCAATTATGTCATGCATTCATTAACCAACTGTTGATGGTGCTGGACCCACCAACATGTCAAGGGGATCTCCCTAGTAAGAATTCCTAATTAGACCTCAAACCGTTTGGTATAGGAGTCCCAACAACGGGTCGTATGGTAATGCCTTGACTGCGATTTCGCACAGAGGCAAGTAAAATAACTCTCTCAGTAGCAAGGGTGTGACCATTGCAGTGAGTCAAGGAAGGTGCATGAGAGGTTCTAACACTGGTGGGTTGAGATGAGTGTGCCCCTTTGCAACCTGTAACAGTACTCAGATGGGAAGGGAATACCTGAGCGAAGATGCATCACAAAATTGGAAAGCAAGTCAGTTGGAAATTCAAAGTGATGGTTAAACCAACAACACATCTGCAACAAGATTGATATAATTGCATACAAAACAGTTCTTACACAACTACGTAAGTTAAACAACATACATTGCTACAGCAACTAGAACAGTCCAACTACAATAACAACATATGCATGAAAATGTGTTGGCTCTTATTATATAAAGAAGTGTAAGTTCTAGTCATACAATACATCCATGTAAACCTTCTAGCCCCAACAGTGGAACGTTACAGCCACATTCACCTACTCCTACAAAGAGATATACTAGCTCCGTGCAATGGAGAAGGCAAGGTACGTTACAATATTGTCCAAGTTCTCTCCAAGATAGTCTTATCAAAAGCTTGGCTGACCAAAAGCCTATACAATGAGTTATGAGGTTCTATTTTTAGCAAAGGGTGGGGTGACCCTTGACATTGCCCTTTATGACCGTTCATCTACCCTCATGACTCTTTGTCTACTCTATGATTGTTACATCCAACTATCGACTCTTGACTTACACTTGACATGACGTTACATTGCAATGCACGTGTTCCCATGTGAGACAAAATGGCTTGAGCAATCCATGCAAGATATCACTGACACTCGGTCTGTTGTGATGAGACCAACTCTTTGACATGCTTGTGATGGTGAAGGTGGTGAGCTGATGCCAAGCTTGGCCATCTGTGATGGTGTGCATGCACCCCATAGTGACATCTTGCTGAAGTGAACTCTAGCCTCTATTACAACCAATGCATTGGTTTGGATCCTTCATCCAACTCGTCTACTAACATGTGCATGGTCTTCTTGGGTGCGGCTTAACTAGAAACACACTATTGCATATTGTCTGTTTTGATCTTCAAGTGTGTGCTGGTGGTCATGTGCATCAACTTTCTGAAGTACATGTTTAGCTCCAGTTGGACTTTCTTCTTATCTTCACCTTGGTGAGTGTGTTGAATGGGTTGGATCGCATGGGTGCTCATAATGACATGCATGTTGTTGAATCCCTTGCATGAAATCAACAACACTGCTCACCATGTCTGCTCTGTGCTAGTTGCTAGGATGGATCTTTAACTTGTACGGGCGCAATTTCATCCATGAGTGCATGTTGCGCCCACTGCTGTTCCTATTCCTGCTGCAACTCATTCGTCTGTCTATGCAGCTTCATGTTCTTCCTTGAATTGCTAATTTAGCACATGCAACTCCTTCTTTGTTCTATTCTCTACCTTCACGTGATCTTCATGTCGTGCCATTACCTCATAGCCTGAGTCTCCAAAGTTGCTTTCATCATCAATGGATCTGCTTGAGCTCGTAACTTTGTTCCGCCTCTGTGTTGTCAACAACCTTCCTCTTGCATTCATTACATTTGTTGCATTCATTGCATTCGTTGCATTCATTGCATTTAGTATGCTGCCTTCAGTTGTTGTTCATCATGCTGCTCGCTATGATGCTGCTATTGTCATATCTTGATGTCCTCATCTATGAACAACTTTATATCTTCGTGAGTAGGCAAGCTAATAGACATTTGATCGACTACATCTCCAGGTGTGCTTTGAATGCTGTCTTCGACTCTGCTCTCTTGGAAATCATTGTACCTGTATTGCTGAGAGGGATATGAACACCTGCAATACCTGGAGACATGGCAACACTCATGGAAAGAAATCTGTTAGTCGAAAACCAAAATGAGCTTGAGAACTGACTTGCAACATACCTCTGTGACTAATCATGAAGGTTGCATAATTTTAGCCAGCAGGTTGGGAGATTGACTACCAAGACTACACAAGGCATAGCCTGAGCTACTGGAAGACTAAGTGACTTCTAGAACTGTGCAATGCATAGTCCAGTCTGGCTGCTGACTGCTGGAATTGTGCAACGATCAATCTCAGCTGGCAGTGGTTGCAGGCTCAGTGACTGCATTGCACAATTTTCTAGGCCAACAGTCACTGTCCATCAGAAATGCGCTAAACAGTCCTAGAGGGCAATGCCTAGGCAAAAATGCACATTTCCTGAGACGAAGATAGAGCCTTCCCTCTTAGGATTGTGCAATGTTGTCTTGGTGAGGCAAAGTCCGGGACAAGGCTACCCAGACTTGCTGACGGGCAACTGAAAGTAAATGTGGAAGTGAATGCATGGCAATAGTAAGTGGAAGCAGAAGTGATTGATCATGCATGTAAACATTGAATGAAAGATTCAGTAAAGAGATCAACATGCATGTTGGTGAAGCCAGTCGCTGAATCGGTGACCGTTTGTGAAAAACAGTTTCATGCATGCGACAACAATGGGATAGCAACAAAAACCGAAACAGTGCTAGGACAAGCTAGTATGCATCAAAATGATATCAAGCGTTCACTGAAATCAAGTAGACAATGTTCATATGAAGCGAAACGCAAAAAGCACCAGAAATGCAACACAAGTCATGGAAAGCGGGCTTACCCCAAAACAACTGAGCTGAACATGCTGACAACTCCTAGATGTGATGTGGGATGTCATAGTTGCAAGGCTGATGTGAGGAATGAGCTCTGAATCATCTGGTTGATGAGTTCTGATAACACCGAGTTTATGATGCGCATGCCACAAATCTAGGGAAAGCGACACTTAGTGGGAGGTTTCTGAAATGATCCTTGCAAGTAACCTCCGACTGCCAAAAATAGATCCTTGAAACAAGGGATGCCTTGGATGTTGCCTTGGGAGAAGCAACCCATTCATGCAAGTTAGTTTTGCTTGGTCAACTCAGTTGCACATGCAAGAGACTACTCGATTGCTGGGAGAAAATGTGCATTTCTAGCTGGGAGCTAGGCTGGATGCCCAAGAAATTTGCTCAATTTCTGGGCAGAGTAGCTGACTTCTGCCTAGATTTGCACAAATTCTGGGCTGAGCAGCCCTACTGGGGAAAATTACACAATTTTTACTATGAGTGTTAACTACCATAATTGCACAATTCTAGAGACCAGCAGACTGCCAGTCAATATTGCGCAATTTCTGGAGGGAAGGCTAGTTGCCCTCCAAAATTGCGCAATTTCTTGGGGGAGCTGCTTAGCCTATAGTTGGACCAAGTCCGAGTGATCAGCTCGTGAGGGGAATGCATCGAGCTGTGATCGATAGGCTGCCTTTGCGAAAGAAAAACACTTAAGCTTATGTACTTGACGAAGTAAGACATGTTGTTGTGAAGGTTGGAAGGGAGGCTCCAAAATGAAGCTAAGGAAAAATTTTGGAGGTTGGTTGTAGTTGCTACAACACCAACCATTCATCAATTAAAAGGTGATAAGAGCCATACTTAAAATTGTCATAAAACTATGATTATAACTAGCATATAACTAGATAATAAACAAAGATAGAGAAACCATTAAAGCCACATAATAACAAATAAATTTACTTATAAAGACAAGAGGAATTTAGCTCTTACTAACCATATACAATACCCAACCAAGCCAGGGACTTCCATGTACCACCTGACCATAGATTGGTATGAACCAAATATTTCTTTTAGTTAATCACCCTCGTGCCATATTCAAAGCATGAATGTGGGATCTCATGGGATAAACCAATCCATAAACAACCAAGGGAATCCATATATTAAACCACCTACACCCTCACACTACTGTGATCTTACCTAAAATGGTCCCGAGATAACAAAACCAAACCAATCTTGGATGCCTCATAATTCCTTCACTATCCCTTGAGGAATTTTATTGTCTCCACCCATCAGTTGATGACTTCTCGAAGAAAACCATCTCCACCCCCAACCCTTGGGATTTTCCTAAGACCACCTCACCTGGATCCAAAACCTTTCGGCAATTCGAATCTCAACCAAGAATGAATCGCATCACACCATGGTTATTCGGAAATGGAAAGGAAAGGCTAAAACCACTTTTGAAACCTGACAAAAGGCATGTTAATAACAAAAAATGAACCAAATACACACATGCATATACCATGCATGCCAAAACCAATAAGCAATTTGTTAGGCCCCTATACTACTAGTGTAACCCCTTATTGCTATTAGTACAAACCCCTTATTATATTGTTGTGCCCATGTAGTCCCCATATTGTTATTATTGTGCCCCATAGAAGCCCACTATTGTTATTATTGTGCCCTTACCTTATTATTGTTATGTCGACTCTGACTATATTATGACCCCTTAGACTGCTATATATAGAAAGGAGGTATTGTCATTTGTATCATCCAATAATTATTCATTTCTATAATGTAAAGGAGGTTTCCCCCTCGAAGATGCTTATTTCTAAGGCGTTTATCTATCTTTTCTACCTTTTTGTGAGTTGGTTTCATAATATTTGGTATCAGAGCTTTGGATTCTAGGGTTTCACTGCTCCAAATAGGTCATCATGACATTTTCGCTATAACTTTTATTCTGTGATGTTTCAGAAGCTAAAAGAAAAACCCATTTGAGATGAAATCGTTCTAAACCTCCGATCGAAATTTCAGATTTTGTCTTGCTATATTTTTGGAAATATGATCTGAGGAAGTTAGGGTTTTTGCAAGTTCCAGAATTTCATCTGAAACAAGTCATCGTGGAATTTTCAATATAACTATTTTGCTACAAAGTTTCAGAAGCTAAAAAAACCCATTTGAGAATAAATCATTCTGAATCTTGGCTTTGAATTTCAAATCTTGTCTCGCTATATTTTCGGAGATATATTATGAGGAAGTTAAGGTTTTTGCAGCCCCCTGAATTACATTCCAAACAGGTCACCTTGGGAAAATTGTCATAACTTTCGCTCTGAGCATCAAACTGAATTTTCATAAGAAGTTACAGAAAGAGGACGGACTGTAGTTTTTTTGGGTATCATTTTCAGAACCTGAGGTTGAAAAAGTGATACGTGGCACGTCGTACAAGTTCACTCTACTGAACTAGTCTATAATTAGGTCATCGCAGAAGATTGGGAATAAATCTTTCTTCAGGAATCCAATTGTGATCAGACTTGTGCAGTTAGAAAGAGGACTTAGAGGGCTATTACAAATCAAAATTTCAGAACTTAAGGATCTGAAAGTATAGAGTTATAGTCATTTCAATATCGAGCTCCTAAAATCAAGAAAAAGTGAGATGAGGAAGTTTGATGGCAAGGATCCGGTAAATTGGATACTACAGATGGAGATATATTTTGATCTACATGGTGTACCACTGTTACAAAAGGTATGTATTGCATCTAATTATTTAGAATCAAATCAATTTTTATGGTATAAAGGGCTTTGTTCTCGTAAACCACTTGTCATGTGGTCAATTTTCATGGAGGAAATGATAGCACATTATGAGGATATAAAGAGAAACACCTTCTTTAGCTAATTGATATATCTCAAACAAAAGGGTTCAATGGTACAACACATTGAGGACTTCCAAAAATTGAATATAAGGGTAAATGATATTCCAGAGAAGAAAATGGTTGTTGTCTTCACAGGGACTTTAAAGGATAACATTCAACATGAAGTTCATCTTTGGGAACCTGATTCATTGGAGAAGGCATTCAGGTGGGCAAGAAAAACTGAAAGAAAAATTATGGAAACAAGGAATCCCACCACTCACGACTATAATTATGGAAGTGTTTCTTCTCCTAGCCTTCCACAACCTACAAGGTTTACACCACAACAATTGGAAGAAAAAAGAGAAAAAGTGCTTTGTTCCAATTGTGATAGCAAATGCACTAAAGGTCATAAGTGTGCCAAGAAGAAAGTATTTTACATACAGTATGAAGAGGAGGAAGAAAGGGATCAAGAAACATCAAAAGAAGAGGATATACACCAGGAACCAACACCAGAGAAAGAAAATTTACAACATCATCTACAGAAAATGGAAGAAAATTTTTGTTGCAGATGCATTCTCAAGAAAGAATGAGGATGTGGAAGCATTGTTTTGTGCTATTTCTATTATCCAACCAGATTGGATAAACGAAGCAAGGGATGCATGTAAGAAGGACAAAGAAGTGTGGCCACTCATTCAAAGGTTGCAGAATATCCAATTCAAACAATATTGCTAGAACTTGAAGAGGAAGGAAAAATCATATTGGAACCTAGAGAAGTCACAGAAACAAGAACCCAACAGCTACAAAATCGATCAATTTCAGAGTATACCATCAAGTGGAATAACTTACCCACTGAAAATTCCACATGGGAGGACAAGAATTTTATACAGAAGCATCAAGAACTACTCAAGTGTTGAGGACAACATTTTATGAAGGCGAGGGGCATGTTAGGCCCCTATACTACTAGTGTAACCCCTTATTGTTATTAGTACAACCCCCTTATTATAATGTTGTACCCATGTAGTCCCCATATTTTTATTATTGTGCCCCACAACCCACTATTGTTATTATTGTGCCCTTACATTATTATTGTTATGTCGGCTCTGATTATATTATGACCCCTTAGACTCCTATATATAGAAGGGAGGTCTTGTCATTTGTATCATCCAAGAATTTTTCATTTGTGTAATGTAAAGGAGGTTGCCCCCTCAAAGAGGCTTATTTCTAAGGCGTTCATCTATCTTTTCTATCTTGTTGTGAGCTGGTTTCATAACATTTGGTATCGAATCTCAACTAAGAATGAATCCCATCACACCATGGCTATTCGGAAATGGAAAGGCAAGGCTAAAACCACTTTCGAAACCTGACAAAAGGCATGATAATAACAAAAAATGAACCAAATACACACATGCATATACCATGCATGCCAAAACCAGCAAGGAAAACATACATGCAACCTATTATTTGCAAGTATTCCCGCTGAAGTCACTTAACCCAACTTTTCCTTCCTTGATCTTTGCTTTCCTTTGCTTTCCTTGAATTTCCTTGTCCTTCCTTTGCTTGTTTTCTTTCCTTCTCCTCTCGGTGCTCTTCTCCTCTCTCAGACTAATTCCAAAATTGAACTAACAAAAGGCTGTGAACTACTCCTCATAAGCCTTTTGAGTATTGAGGCCTCTATTTTCTTCATTTTCCTCTATTTTCCCTTCAATTTTTCTCACATGCAATCCTATGACCTTTTGAATCCCTTTCCTCCTATTTTCCTTTATAATCATAAATAAAATGTCAATAATGTCTTTTTCCCTTTTCAAATCCTTTGCCAATTTCCCCTTAGCCATACTAAACAACAAGTGATGCCCAATAGGATGTTTTCCCCAAAATTCAGCTTGGAATACGTGTCCCATGTCCTTGGTCTTATTTTGCATTTATTAACTTTATTACATGAAATTTTAACCCGAGGTTGTTATAAACCCCTTCCGTTAAGGCGAACACTGTCCTCGGTGTTCTATGACACCTATGACTAGCAAACCATTGAAAACAAAACATATTGCCCATGGACCGTTATAACACAAATCATTGCAGTATTTATAATGGCATCCTGCTAAAAACATGACAATCATACTATTTACTGGAGCTTTGTAACATAGCTCATTAGAGTATTTACAATAACAACCACATATACATTTATGCATATTTGCATCAACCAAAAAATAACCATACTATCTATGGATCTTTATAACACAACTCAATCCAATATTTACAATAATATACACATATGCACATTTTCTCTAACCAACAAATAAAAGGATACGGTGCCTCCATCAGCAACAAGGGAATCTAGAGGCTCACACCTCCAACCTCAAAGTAATACCAAGATTCACCTCCTTCCTAGGAAGTCCATAATACACTACCAAAGTCGAACTTGCATCCAATGTCCAACGCCACAATCCTTGCACTACTTGTTCCCTCAGCGAGCAATTACCTGCTTATTGTTCTAGGGCACACTCCCAATGTGCATTTGATTCCATATGGTAACGCTAATGACCAAAGCAAATCCATCCCCCAAACTTACCTTCTCTTCTACATAGTCCCTCGGGAAATTCGGTCACCCCCTTCTGTGCAGTCACTCACCTTCCAAGTTCCCTGACATCCCCTATCCCGAGCAATACATACCTTTGCAAGGTTTCCTTTAATTGGAAGGTCCAAAAACCAAGGCATATCCCTACCTCAAAACCATCATATTGGTAATAACATGCTCATGGAAATCAATGGACACTATTGGGTACAAGTGTCCCATAATGGCCCTGCTCCTAAATGCTTTACCAATATACTGCTACATGTACCAATTTCATTTATCATTGTTGTTAATCCTTGCAACCATTTTCAACTACCTAAACTGAGCATTACCATGCTTTCCTGTACCAAGCACATAATTTCCATTAGACTCAAAAGGAATTGAAATAGATTCAAATCATACCTCATTGGTAGCTCGTCAATAAGGTACACCTACAATCTTGTTTAGTTCCTATCACAACAAGACAAAATAGCTCTTTGACCAAATCATCATGTATAAAGATATCACTTTCAGTTAGCTCGAAACACAACCATCATAAATAAAAATCAAAAATCACACGCAACCATCATAAATCAGAGTCATAGATCACATGCATAATTAAGACTGAAAAAAATATTGATACTTATCTTTCAAATGATTATTTTTCTTTTGCCTTTGTTCTTTGTCTTTTCTGTACACACACTTAATCAGTTGCCAAACACACACTGAATCAGTTGCCAAACACTGCAAGTACCTAGTGCCTCCTCTTTAAGCAATAAGGGAATCCGAAGACTAAATTGCCTCCTCCCTCAATAGCAACAAGGTTATCCTGAGACTAAACTGCCTCAACCCTCAATAGCAACAAAGGTATCCCAAGACTAAACTGCCTCAACGCTCAAAATCAATAACAAGGGCCTAGATAGTCCCATACCTACCTGTCTCATCACATTGTACAACATATACGCATACACAGTGTACAACACAACACATACACCTACACCTGGTGTACAATATGACACATAAAACTACACGTGGTATACAACACAACACATATGCTTACACCTTGTGTATAATGCCACACATACACCTACACCTGGTGTACAACACAACACATATACATACACACTGTGCAATACTACGAATACATATGCCATGATACGATGAATACACAATACATGTAACACTGTACCAAATATACACAACACAACATGCACGACGTGTACAAAATACCACATGTACCCAACGCCACCTCCAGAATGTGCACACAACACCCAATGTACATAGCACCATCTACACGTGTACATAATATCACATGTACACGACACCACCTATACAATGTCTACACAACACTACCTGCACAATGTGTACACAACACCACATGCACACCTCACCACCTACACAACATGTATGCAACACCACATGCGCATGACGCTACATGTACAACATGCACACAACACCACATGTACAACATGCACACAACACCACATGTACAACATGCACATAGCACCATATGTACATAACATCATATGTACATCATGCACACAGTACCATATGTACACAACACCACATATACAACATGCGAACAACACCATACATACACAGTACCACATATACAACATATACGCAGTACCATATGTACACAACACTATGTATACACAATACCACATATTCAACATGCACACAACACCATAAGTACACAATACCACTTATACAAGATGTACACAACACCATATATGCACAGCGATGCATGTGCACAACATTATAGGTACATGTACAACATATACCCAACAATAGTATTGCACATCCAGAGACCACATTGTCTCTACTTGACAACCTTGCTTCTAGTGTCTTTCCACTATTCATGCTTGTCCAAGCATGCCACAGATCACATTGTTTTCATTCTGCTGATGTATCCCTCAGCATTACCTGCCATAGCATAAACATAGACATAGTATAATTAGACAATATCAATTCATATCTATATGATACTAACCTCATAGATTTGTCAGGGCTACTCTGCCTACTTTATAAGATATCATTCCTCCATAAGAATAATCCCTAACAATCCTGTCAGACAACGACAATATATATATATATATATATATATAAAAGCACTAGCATAAAACAATCATGACCCCTGATGACCTTGTCAAACACGACATGTATACATACACAGACATCAACATAATCACGATCATAACAAAATTACCAGATATCATAAGGGGAAAGTTAAGATAACTCCCTTTATCCATGCAATGCATGCACAATATTGAGAACAACAGTTCCCAACATAGTCAAGGCATATGACACCTCAAATCCATTTACCTTACTTCTCGTGTTATCTTTCTCATGAATGTCTAACCACTTTCCATTTACCCTAATGGCCCCAACCCATCCAATTGGTTGTCATATTCGTGTCTTCAGTTTCCCTTATACATGCACCGCTCTTCATCCGGCTCTTACATTACTTGTTGGGTTTCATCCAACTCTCCCAAGCTCTCATAACTTTCCTCTTTCCCAACTAATTCCCAAGACACTCAAAACATAAAAGGCAAAAACCAAAGACAACTAGAAGAAAACCATGAAAAACCAACAACAATACAACACCACAAATAAAGTGGCATGCATATGCACCATACGCAATCAAAACCACAAATTAAAAAAAAAAAAAAAAAAAAAAAAAATCACAAAAGGCCATGAGCACAAGAATTGCAACAAACACCACGACTCGATCCTCATGGGTTCCCAATGCTTCCAAGGGAAATCTCAAACCCGATCCTTCTTCAAGATTTCATGGCAGTCTCTTTTTCCTTGCAATCCACTATATCTTACTACCATAGACACATAACTATCAGCACATAAGTAAACATAACAATATACCAATTACATTACCTTATCATACCAATACCAAGCATGTTTCCCTACCACTGCTCACACATGTCACTCACATGTCCCAAAGATAAAGACATCATGTTGATCAATTTGAAATCAGCCTTTACCAAGACTAACAACCATTTCATAATCAAATCACAGTCATTAATCATAATACTACAAGTAGAACCCACTTGCACTCAAGTACATATCAATTATCTCAACACATATTGTGTTAGCACAATCGTCTTAAAACAAGATCATTCCTTCATGCAATCTTATATACAAATACTCATAGCATTCCATTAATCAAATAGTCAAACAATCTGTAAACATACATGTTAGATAAACCAGATAGATGACATAATCAAACTCATAACTCAATGTATCTCAAGGGAGGCTTTCACATTTGCACAAGTCAGACCAAATTAATACAACACAACATCACAAATATATCGACTCATACCTAAATATCATAACCATATCCATCTACACAGGTCAGTCTAGATTAGCACAATACATATAGTATCAAGATCCTAAATGCAATGACCATAGTCATCATGCATATGACCGCAATGCATATAAGAACAAGTTTCTTTCATGTATGACTATCTAACAGATGTGCATGTGACTGCATTAGTTAACTAACATCTATCATGCATTTAATCATAACAACAATAAAATGACAGGAATTTACATAACCATAATGCATATAACAACCATTAACCAACATACCTGTATGCCAAACATACAAACATGTATGATGATCTACTCTTACGCTGAGGTCTAGTGCTGCAACCTCACTCTGATAATCTGCTTCTACTTTATCTCAACTAACACATTAGCAGCATGATGAAACAAACTACATAATAATCACCATGATGCATGTCTGGCCTACTGTGACTGAGTAACCATAACCATGACAATGCATTCCTAACAACATGCATTCAACCCATCAAGTCCAAGCATTTAAACCATGCTTTGATACCACTCTGTAACACACTTCCTCTCATATCTACCCACTTTCATCGGCTTGCCTAGGGTAAACATGAGTTGAGGGGCACCTATGACATGACTTAACCTCCTAGATGACCTTAAGGAAATGGAGCCGACAAAACAAGACTTTACTAGCTTCCCTCAGGTGCTACAGGATCCTAGGAACGAACCAACCATTCCAGGTGTCCAACTGTTGAGATAAATTTCTTTTTCAGTGAATTAGACCCCCAGTCACTCCAATGACAAGGCCTCCAAGCGACTATAACCCTCTAGTCACTCCCACAGGCCTGCTTCCTAGTGACTGTAGTCTCTTTCAGGAAATTTTGTGCCAGCGACTACAATATTTAAGCCAATTTTTCAGGGCTAGGATCCAAACCCCTACCCAGAACTTGATGAAACTTTTAGATATGATAAATAACATAGAGACAAAGCCTCTAACACAAAACTTTTGGCAAAAAATTGACCTAACCTGATTTAACCATGACATTCATTCCGTCAAACGCATAGTGATCTTGCAACCTATAGGTCATGAATGCATATTTGAACATAGAGATCTGAAACTTATCTAAGGTTTACCAAGAAGGACCAATGCCCCCTCATAATAGCTGCAATAATACCAATTAGGCCATGCATTCATTAACCAATCATTCATCAATTAAAAGGTGATAAGAGCCATACATAAAATTGTCATAAAACCATCCTTATAACCAACATATAATAAGATAATCAACAATGATAGAACATCCGTTAAAGCCATGTAATAACAAGCACATTTACTCATAAAGACAAGAGTAACTTAGATCTTACTAACCATATGCAAAAGCCAACCAAGTTAGGGACTTCCACGTACCACCCGACTATAAATTGGGCTAAATCAAATCTTTCTTTCAGCCAATCACCCCCATGCCATATTCCAAGCATGAATGTGGGATCTCATGGGATAAACCAATCCGTAAACAACCAAGGGAATCCATAGGTTAAACCACCTCCACCCTCACACTACCATGATCCCACCTAAACCGATCCTAAGATCACAAAACCAAACTGAGCTTGGATGCCTCAGAATTCCTTCACCATCCCTTGAGGAATTTTCCGGTCTTCACCCACTTGTTGAGGACTTCTTGGAGAAAAATGATCTTCACCCCCAACCCTTGGGATTTTATTGAGACCACCTTACCTAGATCTAAAAACTTCCAGCAATCCAAAGCTTAACCAAGAATGAATCCCATCACACCATGGCTATCCATAAATGGCAAGGCGAGGCTAAAATCACTATCGAAACCCAACAAAATCCATGCAATTGAAAAGAAATGAACCAAGTACAGATATGTGTATACTATGCATGCTAAAACCAACTAGGAAATCATACATGCAACCTGTTACCTGCAAGGATTCCCGCTGAAGCCGCTTGATCCAAATTTTCCTTCCTTGATCATTTCTTTCCTTTGCTTTCCTTGTCCTTCCTTTACTTTCCTTGTCTTTTCTTTTCTTTCTTTCTTTCCTTCTCCTCTTGGTGCTCTTCTCCTCTCTTAGACTAATTCCAAAACTAAACTGAAAAAAGATTGTGAACTGATCCTCATAAGCCTTTTTAGTACTGAGGCCTATATTTTCTTCATTTTCATCTATTTTCCCTTCAATTTTCCTCACATGCAACCCTGTGATCTTTCACCTTCCTTTCCTCCTATTTTTTATTATTTTTTAAATAAAATGCCATTCCTTTTCAAAGCCTTTTCCATTGCCTTTGCCAATTTCCCCTTAGCCATAATCAACAAGTGATAGCCCCTAGGATGTTTTCCCAACATTCAACTTGAAATGTGTGTCCCATGATCATGGTCTTATTTTTCCTTTATTAACTTTATTACATGAACTTTTAACCTGAGGCTGTTACATTTTTTGCAACCCTAGACTTGTGTGTGGAGAAGGACATCTACAATATATGATGGGAAGTCCTTCTAGCCCATGTTCATTGTGGGAGATGGACATATTGTAGTGATAGGTGGCAGCCCTTCATGCCCTATGTTAGTCTTCATTGGAGCAATGCAGGAAGACTATAGTGGGTTGAAGTCCCTAAGTAGCGAAGGAGAAACAATGGGTAGTTGAGAGTTGTTCTCAAGTAGAGTTGTGAATAGCTCGACAAAAGTCTCGATGTGTTGTGCCCTTAATAGACTAAGGCACAACTAGTGAGCAGATTGGATAACCAAGGTTTAGTTGTCAGATGGACTTGGATCATTGATATAGGCAGTGCTACAAATCGGAAGTCAACAAACCGGGCAGGTACATGGTACGACCAGGAGGAGCTAAGAGAGCGCACTACATCAACCAGATGGTCAAAGTATCTTGTTGAGGGCAGATTGGTGGTCATAACGACAGACACCAAGCCCTAGTTGTTGTATATCTTGTATCAATGGATATATGAGGGCCATTGTCCCTTGTACGGGAGCCCTAAACTATTGTATTATTTATTTGGATTAATATAACGAAGTTGAGTTATTATACAAATTGTGTAAAAATATGTGTATAATTTGTGCACTAGTAGATTTACTATTGTCTATATTCCATTGTGCAAAGTAGCTTTGTTGTGATTCTTGGTTTGGTAGCATCAATGATTTAAGATTCTATCCTAGACACCAAGGTCATGGAAATTCAATAGTTCCAAAGCAATTTGGCTTTCTTCGACACTGAGAAATCCAAGATGCAATGGATATTTCTCAGGAGACATTACACTCGATCAAGGTTAAGAAAACCGGGGGTATTTTACTGAAGATCGATCTCCACAAATCCTTCAACTATGTGAACTGGATGTTCTTGCGGCTGGTTCTTCACAAGATTGGTCCTTCTTTTCATGCTATTGCATGGATTATGGCTTGTGATACATCAACCAATTTTGCGGTCTTGATAAATGGCTTACCTACAGATTTTTTCACTGCATCCTCAAGTCTTCAATAAGGATGTTTACTTTCTCCACTTATTTTCATTCTTGTCATTGAGGGTTTGAGAAAGTTAATTACAAGGGCTCATAATTGTGGGACACTTTTGGGTGTACATATATCTAGACATACTAAGACTACTCATCACATATTTGTTGACGATGTACTTCTATTTGGTAAATTGTCTATTATGGAATGGAGATATTTGCATCAAATCATGGGCCTCATGAACAATTAAAATTCCCTTTTGATCTCATCATCCCCCGATGATGCTTTAGTTATAGAGATTGTAGGTATATTTGGGGTTGATCGTGCATTTATTGATTCTGGTTTTAAATATCTTGGGTTTGTCCTCAAACCGAGAAATTATGAGATCAAACACTCGTAGTGACTAATTGAGAAATTCTAGCACAAATTTACAACTTGGGAACACAAATGGTTCTCATTAGGGGGTCATTTGATTATGTTATAGGCAGTCTTGCAGAACATTTTGGTTTATTGGCTTTATCTCTATATTCTGCCCAAAAACATTATCAATGGGATCAACTCAATCATCTCTAGCTTTATTTGGGCTGGAAATTCAAAGAAGCATAGGTACCACTTTGCCTGACTAGAGGTTATAACGTAGAGGAAGGAAGAAGGTGGCTGGGGTATCAAGGATCTAGAGAGACTAAGTTGGGCTTTACTAATGAAGAGTTTATGGAGGGCCATGAATGGAGAGGGTTTATGGCAGCGCATCTTAAAAATGAAGCATCTTCAAAATCAGTTTGTGATTACAATGGATCAAAGTAGGGGAACACATCCATTGTGACATCTCATATATCTAGAGGAGTTTTATGAAAGTTAGATTGTGGCTACTGAGAAACATTAGATGGAAAATTGGAAATGGTGTTAATGTAGAAATCAATGTCGATCCTATTTGTGGCTATAAGGGGGGGCATACTTTACTAGTGGATCTCCCTAGATGGATACATAATCTTGGTATTTATAATATCACTTAGATTGTGGTCAGTGAGGATTTCATACATCCTATATGGATGAAGGCTTATGACATTGGTTTATATGGCGATCATGGTTTACGATGGGATATGTATGTTCAAAATTTATCACTAGTTGGTATTTCACTATTTGAAAAAGAGGACATATTTACATGGGCTGGTAGTTTGGAGCAAGGTCAAATTCTGATTAAGGATGCTTATTAGTGCATTTCTCCTTCTCCACATATTTCAGTTTATTGCCAATGGTACTTGAAAATATGGAAGTGGAATGCTCCTACTAAGCTTAAGGTATTTGGTTGGATGGTTTGGAAAACATGATATTGACTTGAGATCATTTGTGCTGACAGGGTTTCGCTAGTCCTAGGTGTTGTATTTTATGTGTTGAGGCACAAGAGGATTCTATCCATTCGTTTATGTGGTGCACATTTGCCAAATCCATTTGTGTTGGGGTATTGAACTTGCTGAATATCCAGGTGAAATGGAGTACCTCCATTATGGGAGATTTCCTTTGAGATTGGATTCTTCATGATAAGAAATATGGCTCACTTCCATTATATATAACGTGGGGCATATGGCAAAGCCACAACTCACTGATATTTGAGAACATCTCACCAAATATCAAAGGCTTATGCATTGAGATAGTGGCACATTTGAGAGAAGTTGAGTTTGGAGGTAGGGTACCATTGGTGAGGCATATCACTCCATTAACTAATTCATATAGTACCCCTTGTGGGTTTTTTTATGGAGCCACGAAAGATGAGATATGTGGATGCAGTGCTTTTATTACAATTAATCCTGGTACACATTATCACTTTAGCTGGAATGGAGGAATTGGATCCAACACCAACGTTGAGGTCATAGCCCTCTAGGGCGTCTTATATTATGCTCGTAGGCTTGATATCAGGACATTGGAGGTGTTTGGAGATTCACAAGCGTTGGTGGAGTGAGCTTCTAAGAATACATCATTCAATCTACACTATTAATTAATTGGATGATGAGAATCATGGTGATCATTGATCTTTTCCAGAAGGTGACTTTTACACATGTTCACTAGGAATTGATTGCAATTGCTGACATGATGTCAAAGGAGAAACTCAAGCATCCTTTTGGTGAGATTTATTTCTCATACTTTGCAAACAATATTCTACACCAAACAAGGAATTTTTTCTTTACATGATATTGCATATTGGTAAATGGTTCTCAGTGTTAACTACTATTTGAAGGTAGTTATTCAAATTTGGGTTTTTGATCTTTGTTTCTTGCTATTATCTACTTCCAAATCTACCTCCAATGCATATGGAATTTGATGAAACTTTATTAAAATTTAGTTAAAAGATGACATGTTATTTCTATAATGATATATATTTTGTAAAATATATATATTTGACATTTTGTTTTTGTTTGCATAATTTGGAATAACTGAACAAATCAATAAGATGTGAATCTTCTTAAGTGGTTATCTAGATATAATCTCTCTATAAAATATGTCTATAAATATAATGGAAACCTATAAACTTAAATGCTAAATAAACAACTATATATTCATATAAGATTGTTGATTTTTCTGTAGTTAATATATATATATTATGTTTCATCTCTGTCATTTACTTTTCTAGATGCTTGGTGACATCACATTCATTACGTTTTTTCTCTGCAATTCTCGATGGTGCGTGATGTTCCTCACACTTTCGTGGGTTTGAATATTGAACAGCTTAGCTTTTATCAACCAATTCACTGTGGAGGGTTTGGAAGCACATAGGTTTCATCCAAAGGACCAGCCGCTTTGCTATAAAAAGTTTGCAGGCAGCAAATGGATTGAGTGCAGATAAAATGAGGTTAGTAAATTCTTCATTTGGACTGTAAACGATGCAATTCAAGGATACGCAGGAGACGATGCAATTGTGGATGGTAAAGTCTGTTGGGTGGTTGAGATGGCTATTTAGCTTCGCTTCAGGACAGGTCGAGGTAAATGAAACAGTAACAGATTCCGTTAATTTATCAGTTGATTTGGGAATCACCTGCGTAGGTAATTTAGCTGTTTTTGCTGTTATTTTGTTTTGAGAGAGTGTTTCCAAGGATTGACATGAAAGCCGATTCATCAATAATCATAATCTAACAAAGCCTTATCCGCGAGACCTTGTTATGCTTTGGGAAGTGATGGTTTTGGAAATAATGTGCGTTGTACTAAGCATAGCCGGAACTTTGGGTATAAGGCTTTTGGGAGATGGATATATGGTGACCTAGTTTGGATGAAATCGGAAATTGGGACTTATTTTATCAATTAAAATACAGAAATGTGTTTCACAGAGAACGAAGGTATCTGGTTGAAAGTCTTTTGAAATAGGTGTTAAAGTTTTTCAAAATCTATTAAAATTTGAAAATTCTAAGTCATGGTGATGTTAGACAAAGCTGCTGATCAAATCTAAAGATAACAAAGCCAGAGGAATCAGATGGACAACAGTTCGGAGAAGGATAGATCACAACATTGCTTCCTCAATAGTCTCAACCTCGTTGTAAGCGCTGATTTAGAGTGGATGGTTTCTGTATCTCTTTGTTAAAAGAAACTAGGAATACAAGATTATACTTGGGACAGTAGAAAGTGTGGGTTTTTTGCTTGTGCATTTTTAATGCCCAAGAGGTACTTTTCTAGGCCTAAGAACCTGCTTCTCTATAGCAGGTTTTGTAAAACTTGATTTTCTCTATTAGCTGGTCGGTCAATATTGCATTTGAAGGAGGTGTTGGCACACGGTTTATGATATACACTCCATGCCATCATCTAAACCTTGAGTTCTTGTGATGGTAGGAGTTACTGTTATTTGTTTGAACATGCACCGTTTGCATTTGTATATGGGTAGATTTCATTTCTAATCGACTTACACTTGTACCATGGTGTAACTTCTCTCAAGAGTAAGAGAAGCAATAAAAGAATGACTTTCAGCTTGCAATATAAAATATTTAGTTTGAATGGGATATGCAGTTCATTTTACATCATTTCTTTGCATTATGAGTGGATTGAAGTAGTATTTCTTATAGGTGGTTTACTATTGTCATTAGAATTTGAGATCAATGAGTTTCAGCTTGCAATATAAAGTTGTAAGGGATATACAATGTGTTTTATATCATTTCTGTGCATTTTCACTTGATTGAAATAGTATTTTTTGCCATTGCCATTTGAATCTAAGATCAGAGGAACCAAATTCATCAATAAACATCTGACATGGTCTCAGCTAATGTAAATACTCTAATGCCCCCAAATCAGCAGCAGCACCAACACATAGTTTGATGTGTCAAGATTATGCAGAAAACTTGTGCTTCAAGTTGTAATAGAGATACTCTGACTTCACCATTTAGTAGTATATTTTAAGCTCGATTCGTGTTATTTTTAATTTAAATATTTATTATACATATTTGGATAATTCGAAATCGATAGATTGAGAGTTGGTCCTGGACATGCCTGTGAAGTGTATCATTTGAATATCTATTTGCAGTATTTGGGCATAGAATTTTTATGTGTGTATCTGAGAATAGAAATAAAATGAAAGCACAGAAGTCAATTTTCGCTACCACAGCTAGTTGAGGATGGGCCTCATCAGCAAGACGACCCTGGATCAAACCTCACGGAGTGGTTGTGCACTGTGCTAGAGGGAGGAGACAAGTTAAAAAAATGCAGTCAGCTAAGGGATGGTGTGGCCCAGGCTTAGTGTGATTCCCAAAAAACTTTTGATGACTTAAATGCCCCTGAGTCGCGGCTCCTCAAGCCACAGATCAAAGCCAGAAAAATCACAACGTGATAAACAAAAAAATAAAAGGGAAAAAAAAAAACAAGCATTCAGAAAACCTTGGGTGGGCATGAACTCACAGTAATGTAAGCCTAACACTTAATGCTCATTTTTATTTTTCCCATGCTGGATGGCTTTTGAGAATTTTCTAATCAGATTGCTTTAATAAATAAAAAAAAGTTCTTTCTTCCTGGAGCAGCTGAGGTTGGCGTTTAAAAAGCAACCAGGGTTACGAATCATCCAATAGAGCACACAACTATTAAATGGAAGCACACAAATTTTAAATATACAAACACATAAAAAAAAACCACCAACAGTGAACACGTATTTTGAAATGTAGATTTATGAATTTATATGCATATACATATATCTCAATGGACTTCATTTACTACAATAAAAACGGTGGCCAAATAATTTTTTTCTTCAAATACTAAATTGGAAGGGCCTTTTGATCTAAGTATCAGCCAAGTTTACAATACTTTAAAGAAAAATCTAAAACAGATGGTGTTTCACCCAGGTTTCATTTCACTGCTGCAAAGGTATTGACCTGCTCCACTTTATTCCTCTTTCTTTTCCTTCTATTCTACTCTCCTCTGCTGCTATTTATCTCTCATCTCTCTGTCCTTGCTCTTTTATCTTCCCTCTTATGCTCTACGTTCTTCCTCTTTCTTTTTCCTTCTATTCTACTTTCCTCTGCTGCTATTTATCTCTCTGTCCTTGCTCATTTTTTTTCCATTCTCTTATTCTCCGTGAGGCAAACCAAAACTAAGTGTCCACCCACGCCTTCCAAAACCAGATGCAAAATTGAGATGCCTCTAAAAGTGCTCAACGCCTTCTTTTTTAAGAAAAGAGGATCAGCATTCCAAACATCACATGTAGGGGTTAAATTTATTTTAATATGGAAAAATTTAGAAGTTAAATTTGGGCCATGGGCTAATTTTGTATGTTTTATTCCCAAAAAAAAATATGAGTTAAATTTTTTTCTCCTAAATGATTTTTATCTAAATTTTATAAAATACAAATATTTTATTTTAAAAATTCCCAAAATTTTCATTAAAACTATATAAAATCTCTATAAATGTGAATATTTTTACAAAAGCATTATCAGAGATTTTATGGTTGACATTTTAAGAATAAGTAAGATTTAGCAAAAGCTACAAGAGAATGGCCTAGCCACCTTCATGTGGGATCTAACCTCAAGACCCCATCAAACTATTAAATGTGTTGAACAACATTAAGGGAATGCACACATCATAAAACTATATAAAATCCGTATAAATGTGAATATTCTTACAAAAGCATTATCAGAGATTTTATGGTTGACATTTTAAGAATTAGTAAGACATAGCAAAAGCTACAAGAGAACGGCCTAGCCACCTTCATGTGGGATCTAACCTCAAGACCCCATCAAACTATTATGTGTTGAACAACATTAAGGGAATGCACACATCATTAGATGAGGAATGGGGAATCCATCAGCCTAGAAGGCATTGCACAAGGTAAAGTGGTGATAGACCCAATGGTAAAACTACGATGGCTTGGACCTCCTTTCACCACAATATTCCCTATGGTGAGAGACAAAGGACATGTTGGTTGGATGTCACTACATCAAGCTCTCCAAATAAAAGGAAAAGTGAGTGCTTGCGCACAACATTGGTAGAACAATCATGTGAATGTTGAATGATTTGTTCCAACTCTTCTAAGATCCAAGTGGCTTCTTCCAAACCCTTTCCTTCCCAAGGAACTAAATATTATTTCATTCTCTAGCTTGTGATCCTTTTGATAAACATTTATTCCAACACTTTTGCAATCTCATTGCTTTCATGCTCAACGATTTGTTCTTTCTAATCAATGATATACTCATCTTCATCCATCATGCCTCATAAAACTCATACAAATCAGCCATGTTAAAGGTTGGCAAGATATCCAACCCCTCAGGTAACTCTAGCATATAAGTACTATCTGAAATATTTCCAATATATAGCAAGGGCCAATCTTCTTCATTTTCAACTTATGTAGTTGCCCTTTAGAAACCTTTTCTTCTGCAAATGTGTTAACACAAGGCCTCTTCCTCAAATTTATTTATTCACTTTTTTAATTAGCCCTTTTCTCATAACTTTAATTGTTGTATTGTAGTTGCCACTACACCTGCTCATGCTTGCCCTTCATATACTCGACAAATGACTCCAAATTTATGCTTCTCTCACTTGCTTAAGGGAATCTTGCCAAATCAATGACTCCTCTTGATGATCTCCCATTCACAATATGGAAAGTTCTTCCCTATAGATCTATTCACCGATTTGTTATACATAAATTTAATGTGTGCAAACACTTGTCCCAGTTTCTCTCCAACCAAACATCTCAACAAATTTTAAAGTCTTCCATTAGCTACCTTGATTTTCTATCAATTTGCGAATGATATGCAAAATTGAATAGCAATTTCATGTCAAGTTTCCTATGCAAGTGCCAAAAATAATTTGATAAACTTGTCATCCCTGTGTCTAAAATTATGCATCTTGGTAAACTATTTAAAAGAGCATTTTCTCTTGAATAAAACAACTATTATTGTTGCATCACTAGTTCTCTCACATGGAATTAAATGTTCCATTTTCAAGAATCTACCAAGTTTCAACATCTATGAAGAAATAATCATTAACCCATTGGGTTCTTGGCAATCCCAACATGAAGACCATGCTAATATCTTCCCATGTTGCTTTTGGTACTCATAACAATGTGTACAATCTAGTGTTTTGATATGTTTATGTTATAAACCAGCTCAAGAAAAGATAGAAAAAATAGATCAACGCCTTAAAATTCAGCCTCTTCGAGGGGGCAACCTCCTTTACATTACATAAATGAACAATTCTTGGATGATTCAAATGATAAAACCTCATTTCTATATATAGGAGTCTAA
>APFE030336356.1:0-18823 GCA_000404065.3 Pinus taeda
TATTATTTATTACCATCTCCCCAATAGGGGTGACTAACCAAGCCAACAACAATCTTGAGGTAATGTGTGGGCATTCATGAATACCATATAGCTGAAGGAGCGAGGACCAACCTCCCCGTCGTCTCAATGCAACTTGTGTGAGACCTCAATTAGTGTTGAAACTTGTGGGAGGTGGCGTTTATTGAAAATTTATGGAGGGTGGTGAGGTTTACCATCAGACATTATGGGTTTAGTCTTGTTATGGTAAATGTAGTTTGAGCTTGGAGTAAGGGAGTCATTGTTTCTGAGGGAACCCTGTCTCAGAGAGGTGGCATCTTCGCTATCGATGTGCCCTCCTCCACTTATGGGTGTGCATTCTGGTTAATTACGAGTTCCTTATTCAGTTTATGGTTATCACACACAGGGAAGGATTCGACCCTCTGCCTCTGGTTTCTTTTGTTGGTCCTATTGGGGCCTAGTGGCATCCATTGCGTGTTGGAGCAAAATTTGGCTCGTTTCCTTTAATGGTATCCTTTTCGTGTCTTGCAAAGTTAGGCGGTGTCTGTGGAGCGCATGTGCTAGATTTTGGGTGGCTTGGTTAGAAGGGATCCTATTCAAGAAGAGGGACTGTGAATTGCAGTCTCAAGTCCTCATTGTTCATTTTGAACTGTGGTTCTTTGCATTCATCCTGGGTTGGTTGGTTGTGGTCCTGCCGGTAGGGGTGGGGTGTTTCTCCTTTGTGATAGCTAAGGTTTGTGAAGTCACCCGCTAGATGGCTTCAACTCATCCTAGTGGTGTAGGGTTGGTCATAATGCATCTGACTCCCCCTGTTTGGCTCATTCCTCTTCGCAACTTTAGCCCAATTTGGGCAGCCCGGGGGGTTGTGTGTCTCCTTCACAGATGGAAATGGAAACCACTAGCTCTAGGCAAGGCGATATTAATGCAGGTCACTACAGATGAGTAGTAAATGGCAGTTGCGGTGGTAGCATGGTGGGTCGTTTTGGTTGGGTGGCTTCTCAGGCCTATGGTGGTCGCAGTCATGGTGGCTCAGTGGTTGGTTTTGGGAGTTGCACCCCATGGAGCTAGTAACAGGGTGGGATGATACACTGCGGTGGTTCGGGGCAATGGCGGAAGGCTCATAATTTGTGACATGATCAAAGACAATATTGATGCCTAGAGCACTATTAGGACTTGATTCAATTGGTACTTGAATGCTTGGAAACCTCTCAGTGGGTGAGACGAGAGGAGGATGCAAAGCTCATTATTACTTTGAAAAAAATGCACTACTTCCAATACCATGTCCGAGAGTGTGTAGTGGTGGCCTAGCAAGAATAGAATGTGTTATCTAAGAAAGTATAGAAGTTGGAGACTTGGATGGACCACTTCGAAGAGCACGTTCAATGCTCCAACCATCCTCCTCCTCCTCAACGAATAGCTTTGGAAAATCTAGCCTCCATCACTTTTGATGACTAACATGGTTACATGTGTTCTACTTGTTTTATGTGTTTACACGCTTTTGGCCTCCTAAGTTGTGGATTGTGTCTTTAGATGTTTTTATGTTTCTTTGTCTTATGTTGATCGTGGTAATCAAGAAATTTGGTCGAGGTGAGACTACCTGCATTTTTCTATTGTTGTATCTCTTTTTGGAAGAATGAATAAAATCTTGATTTACAAAAAAAAAAAAAAAAATTATTAATTGTCATTTTTAAATAATTATAATATATTTATTTTATTACTATTAAATATTATAAGTTTTATATTATTATTTTAATTATTAATTAAATTTAATATCATTAATAATTAATTAACAATTAGTTAATTATTATATTTTTTTGTAAGCTTGGTCTTCATCATGTCCAATATATCACCTAGATTCTAACAGGGAATTGAACTAGTGATCTCACACCAAAGAGTTTATTAACATAGCACCTGAGCACCATCTATCCAAGACCATACATGTTGGGTTGTGTTATATTCTTTCCACAACTAGCCCACGTAGCTAACTAGGGGGCGGGGCGGGGGTGTTACACAAAAATATCATCACCATGACTATTTGCAATCAGTATGGGTCTATCATCACTTATACTGTCCTCCTAAGCAAGTCTCAGACCTCAGCTCTTCATGTCAAGCTTTGCAAATGAGAGAAAGACATTAAAAATCAATAAAGCTTTGCTTCCGCACTTTCTCTCACTTTTGCCTGCGGGCCCGCATTCTTTGTTCATATTACCTGTGTATATGCACGCTCTGTCTGTAAAAGGGTGGGTGCGTACCCCTGTAAAAGTCAAAAAGGCGCAAGTTTATTCTAAAAAACTCACTTTGGGTTAATTCTAGATGATTCTAGAAGGAATTTTGATGTGGATTGTTCGCTCCAAGGTGGTTCATGCTCCCAAAGAAAGAAGGGCTAATCCCTTTGATAGGAGGAGCTATCCCTTTGAAGGAGGGCTTATCCCTTTGAAGAGGACCTAGTAACTCCCTCCATTGCACTATAAATTAAGGCATTGGTTAGTTGCTGGAGAGGTTAGAAGCTGAACATTTTTTAGGGTAAATGCTGGTGGAATTGGGACTTCCTAGTTAAGCTTGAGAGGAAATATCACATACCTTTTGACTTCATTGGGAAGTGAGAGAAACTTGTCAAAGTAGAGGATAATTATTGTCAGACCCTGGGAGAAGCTTGTACAGCATCAAGGCACAGGTTGTAAAGTTCTCCTTTGATTTGAATTAATACAATCAGATTCATTTTTCTCAACAAATTGTCTCATGTGGTTTGTTTCATAATCTCCTTGATCATTATGATGGATATGCCTTATGATATTGGCTTTTCAGGTGCTATTTAATTTGTTGGCTTGTTTGTGTTTGTAGACTTGCTACAAGGGAGCTCATTTGGAGCAAAAGAGCGAGGCTTCCACACACTTGCATTGGACCCAAGCTAGGCCTAAAACACTTGTTTGCCTTTGTTTTTAATTGCATATTTAGAGAAAGATAGTTTTTGATTGGCTTGCTTGTCACTAGATATCTTTAGATACTAGGGACGTCAATCTTGTCTGCAACCTCGACTCATTCCGTGTGACAAAATGGCGACTCCGCTGGGGACTTGATTGTTTTCCTTGTTTTGACTTTGACCTGAGAAACTTGTGTTTTGGTTTATGTTTTTGGCTTGTTGTGTGTGGAATTGGGTGGATTTAGTAGATCTAGGATTATTTTTGGTTTTCATAACTTTAGGAGAAGCCCGCACCCTATGCTTGTAACACAGTGTGTACTTATATGCATGTTTGCTTTGCACACAGAGCGTGCACGCACCTGTGTGAACTATGGGCCTGCGGACCCTGCTAAAATTTTGAAAAACTTAAATGTTTCTCTTTCAATTAGTTTAGTATTTGTTTAGATGTTGTTATCCCCTGCCCAGACCTGCATGTGACTTGTTAAGAACTTTCCTTGGTTTAATTCCTTTGGTGTTAGGGTTTTAGGTGAAATTCCTAGAAGTTTTGGTTGTCGGTCTTGATTTTCATTTTGGTCGTGTAGTAGCTCAGAGCTTAGAAGTTGTAGAAGCCTTAGATCACCTTTGTTTTTACTAGCCTTCTTATGAGTCTGACCATTTGCAAAATCTACCTTTGTTGAGGAATCCATCTTGTGTTTTCTCTTTGCGAAACTTCGAAAAAGCTTGTGTTAAAAGTTTGGATTTCATTTCTACAAAAGAAAACAAAAAATTGCTTGTTTTTTGACTGATTTGTGATTCTGGACAAGTTAGTCCTTGGTTTTCTTATCGCCAAGTAAAACACCCTTGAAAAAGACATCTTGTAAGCTTTTACTTCAAATAGTTTTCTTATAGTTTGTATATCTCAAGATTTGCTTTATCTATAGCTTTGAGTGTTTTTATAAAAACTAAAAAATCTCTTTTGGAAAAAGTTTGTTTTTGTAGTCTTTGAACGTTTGAAAGAAAAGGGAAATTCTTGTGAAAATAACTAGTTGTCTCGTTTTGAGTGCATTGGAAAAGACAAAAACTCTTCTTTTAGTTTGTTTGTTAAGAAAGATTTGTGCATACACGCATTTGCATTCTCAAGCTCTTTCCTAGCTAGAAGTTCATTGAAGAGAAAAAGATTGCTTAATCATCTTAAGTGCATTTTTTAGTGATTTCGAGTCGAGTCTTCACACCACGAGTTTCATCTCCGCACCTCCTTGACTTAATCAAAAACCAATAAAATAATGCTTAAAGTAAAATCAATCTAGTAATCTTTTTATTTCTAGGGCTCTATTACACCAACATAGCTTAGGCTAATGTCTTGGAGTAGGGAGTAATTAACTCTCCAAGACAGTAAAAAAAACAAGTAGTTGTATCTTGCGGTAGGAGAGAAATCTAATTGTTGCATCTATGCTCTGGGAAAGCTCCTCTTAAAGGAGAAGCACGAGATCGTGTCCAAACCAGTGTGGGAATCAATCCTTCCTCATTGGGAATGATGCCAAATATTCACATATTAAAAACAGTAAACCTTGGATTAACCATTGTCGAGGAGCCTGGGGTCACTTGTTGGTAAACCTTGGATTATGTCAAGGAGCCTTCAAGGGGATTGAGCTTGCTACTCTGCCCTTCCGTGCATATCGGATTGTAGACTATTCCCCCAGGTATATTTGTTTCCGTTGGTAACCATAGTGACCATATTCTATAGGATTCTTCCTAAGGTGACGGTGGTGGGAAGATCCCACTGTACCTGGAGCAGATGTGGCTAGACTCACTTGGATTTTCTGGGGGGTTCTCTTCACTCGAGACGGTTTAGTGGAGAAACTTGTGCCAGTCTATTCATTAAGCAGGTTGTTGGGTTAACTGTTCCAACCGCTATTTCTACATTGAACTCTGCGACGTTGGATTTCATCACCAACTAGTGTTTCAGTACGGAAAGTTACTGTTTGTGTGTGGTTTGATCTCCTAGATTCTTTAGGCATGCGATTCAATTTGTTTGGCTCTTTAGAGGATTTAGGTGGTTTTCGTTGAGATTTTACTTTGTTTTCGTGTGAAGTAGTTAAAATTTTTTAACCGTGGCTGAATTACCGAGGAAGTCCCATAGACTTCGAGGCCAACCTCCTGAGTTTTCACGGAGCCATCTTGAAGGGCTACGAGCCCTGGTAACTCCTAAAGACAGTAGAGTTGGGTCACCTGAAGAAGGAGAGTCTTCTTTGGTGGTACATCCTGATTTTCAAGCTTTAGTAGCAGATTATAGTGCACAGTCTGTGTCTGTTTCTAAAGTTACTGGTAGTGTTCCATCTATTAGTGATATAGGTGAAGAACTTGAAATATCTGAACCTGAATCTGACATTGCTTCTACTCCAACATCAGGCTTTGCCTCTCCCGCTTCTAGTGGTCCTAGTTCACCTAGGGTAGAAGGAATAATTACCCAAAATCTTCCTTCTGGACTAATAGCTATTGAAGAACTTGCTATTCCGGAAAAAGAAGAAGGCATCCCTATCCCTGAAAATCAACCTATTATAGAGCTTAGGGAGCGTGAACCAATCTTTTACAGTCCACCTAGGAGCAGTGCTTGGTATCTTTCATTCACTAATTTTTTGGAAAACCTGGGACTAAGTTTTTCACAACCTCGTTTTTCTTATCACCCAACACCTAGAGGTTACTATCCTCCATTAAATATGTCGAGACAGTCATCCATGTTTTCTCAATCTCTGGAATCCTTTTTGTACGGAAATCCTTCTGTTCCCGCTGGGTATCAGTCAATTTCTGGTACTTTTTGGGGAGCATCTCCTCAACCTATTGAACAAGGGTTATTAACTGGAAATAATGGTACTAAACCATTGAGTGTAGAAGATATTCTCATGATGTCAGGTACTATTCCCAATCCTCAACCTCAGGGTGGCCAGTCACCACCTGGGGGCCAGCCTCAAAATCCTCAAGTATTGCCTAGGGGGCAACCTTAAGATACCCAGTTTGTGCCTGGGGGGCAACCTCAAGGTACCCAGTTTGCGCCTGGGGGGCAACCTCAAGGACAGTACATACCTACGGGACAGTACGATCCTCAAGGTAAACTCCAAACTCAATATGTACCTCAAGGTCAACCCCAGTATCAATATGTACCTCAAGGTCAACCCCAGTATTAGTACGTGCCTCAGGGTTATCAACCCCAAGGTCAGTACCCAACCCAAGGTTACCAACCACCTTCCGCTCAATCATATGTTCAAGGACCTAGAAATGTCCCGTTGAATTATCAACCCTACCCTCAACCCGATTATGGTCCTCAATATTCTCAACCTATTATGGGTCCGTACCCCAGAATGAACTTAGTGTGGGATCCATCTCAATCCCAACAGGTCTTGCAACCGAATGTGCAGTTGTCATCTCAATAGACAAACCTTGGTTTCTGGTTCACCCCAGCAACCTGTCCAGTCTACTGTTCAAACTTATGCACCTTTTGTAGTTTCTCAGTCTAGGCCTAGTACGCCTCGTACTCTACCTCAAACGTCTGCTACAACTACTACAACATCTGTTTCATCTACCCCACCTACTTCTGGAGTATCGACAGCTCCGGTTTCTACTATCCCTGTATCTACTCCTCAGACATCTTTACCTCAGTTTGGACCCACAGTCCACACTTCGGTTTAGATGCTTGTAGGAAAACCAGGTTTAAGTACGGTTGTCACCAGTCAACCTCAATTTATTCAAAAACCGTACCAAGGATAGTACCAATTTGGTCCTGCTATGTAGCAGCCAGTCTATCAGTATTAATTGTACTCTGGGTATACATATCAACAACCTTAACAACCCCAGTATGGTTTGGTTAATCCTAGTTTTCCAGGAGGATATAATATCCCAAATGTAATTCCAATTCCTAGTTATCCTGGATATCCTCCTCCTGGGGCTGGTCTGATGACCCAGAGTTTTAGGGACCCTAATCGTCAGTTACCGTTTATCGCAACTTTGGACTTGCCTGATTTGTCGTGCCTTACAAGCGATCCAATTAACTATCTTCCATTTTGGCCACCAATGCCAAATAAGTTACCTAGTGATATTCCTAAGTTTGAAGGTAAGCCAGGAGAGGACCCGTCAAACCATGTGATGACTTATCACCTCTGGTGTGCGTCTAATTCCATTTCAGATGATTCAATCTGTTTAAGACTTTTCCAGCGCAACTCTAATTGGTCTCGCGGCCAAGTGGTACATTGAGTTACCACGAGCCACTTTTTATAACTTTAGTCAGTTAGCTACCTCGTTTTTAACTCATTTTCAGTTGCCAGTCAGATATGACAATGGCACGGAATTATTAACTTTGTTAAAGCAGTCAATGTCCACTTACATTTCAGATCACATTCATGAATGGAGACGTCAACGACATTTAGTGAAAGTTTTTACCCCGGATCAAATCTTAGCCAAATGGTTTGTAAAATCTTTACTGCCCAAGATCACTGAGGATGTAGCTAAGGCTGGCGTTGTTACTGAGGAGCAAGTAATTGCTCAAGCACAGTACCTTGACTTAGTTTATACTCAGTCAGGTACGTTACATGAGAAAATCCCCGATCTTCCCAAGCAAAATCAAATCGTTGTAGCTCCTTCAGGGTCTCATGCTACTGATGGTATGATTAGTACGGTTAATACCAAAAGTAAGAAGAAGTCTTCCAAGAATTCTTCTCCTATCATAACCTTGCCAGATTCCCCGATAGGAGATTCTTCCGTGGAACTTTCCGCCGATATTCATGTTGTAGAGTCATCTACAGCTAAATCAAAAACTGGTGGTAAGAAGAAAGGGAAGAAGAAGACTAAAACATATAAGAATTCAAAAGAGAAACCAGAAAAAGTGGAATCAACTGATGAAAAACGCAAACCTCGTTATCCTTGTCTCATTTGTGATGAATAACATTTTACGAGACACTGCCCTCATTGTGCAGAGGTTGCGAAAATTGTCAAAGGTTCCCAAACTCCTGCTGTTTTGAAGGATCCTTTTCCAAATCAAGACAGTAAGATGATAGGCTCTTCCTCAAGTGCCAATGAAGAACCCATATTGATGATGTCCCATGTTAGGATTGCGACTCGATCACATGATTATGGAAGTAAAAGTCCTGTTGATGGTAAAGAAGCAGAATCTTCTCATTCTAATCCATCAACCTCAGCTCTTGATTCCGATCCACTACAGATCGAGAAACCTAATCCAGAATTAGTAATTAAACTGCCCACCAAGGGTATACTTCGAAAGTCATCTTTCAATCCACATGCGAGAGCAGCTCATAACTATAACATTGTTGAAGATTTAGCTGTGTTACCTTCAGCAATGTCGGCTTTGGAAGTGCTACAATCATGTCCAGCATAGCGTAAATTACTTTTGTCGGCTATAGGAGCTGTTGACGTTCAAGACTCGAACCTTATAATTTTCGATCTAGAAAATAGTGGACCGCGCTTACCTCATCAAATGGTTGTCTAGATTCCAATGATAGTAAAAAGCAGACCTGTTCATAGGATTGTGATTGATGAGGGAGCTTCAAGGTGTATTATGTCGATACAGTGTTGGAGATCGCTTGGTTCTCCTTCACTAAATCAATCCCCGACGATTCTAATGGCCTTTGATGGTCGTGGGTTTCATCCTTTTGGCATTCTACAGGATTTACCTATAGGGGTTGAAGGTAAAACCGTTAATCTAGATGTGGAGGTGGTTGATGCCCCTCTAGATTACAACCTTCTCTTGGGTCATAGTTGGTCTTATGCTATGACAGCTTTCATTTCGTCAGTCTTTCGGCTTATAAGGTTCCCTCATAATGGAAAGATCGTAATCTTAGACCAGCTGTCTTACTTTTCATCCAACCCAGCCTCTGCTAAAAGCATTCAGCATGTTGGAAAAATGACTATCCTGTATAAGGATGTTGGAGTAGGACTAGTTAAAGATGCCAGTTTACTGGGAACTTTTCCTTTTCCCCCTATCAACGCATTGTCCTCTACTGCAACCATTCATATGATTTCATTAGACACCATTGTTTATGATGATCCTTGGATCATACCTTCTGCATCTGAGATAGACTCGGTTGGTGATCTTATGCCTTTGAGTCCATATGAACTTGCGTATCAAGCCATGCAGTCGTTCTCTGACACATCATCAACCCAAATTGACTTAATGAATGTGGTCCATGAGGAATCACTTTCGACATCAAACTTGGATTCAATAACGTTTTCTGAACTTATTCACGCTGATGAACAAATTCGTGAAATCCTATGCGTCGATGAGTTACCATGGGAAGATCTTCATCACAGATCTTCGTTTTTACTCGAGGGAGATCGTTTTGAAAATGATTTTTCATCAATTTTTATGACTGAATATGTCAAGGAAGCTCAGAATCCAATGAAAGATCTTTATTCTGAGTTAAACTTAGCAAATATTTCTCGAACTATTCCCCTTGACATTTCGATTAAGCCTAGAATTGTTGAAAACGTTCATATAGGTGCCTCTTGTACGGAAGATGAAATTCAAACATATAAGGTCCTATTTCAAGAATTCCGCAATGTGTTTGCCTGGTCGTATGAGGAAATTCTAGGAATTGACCCCGCAATTGTTATTCATGAAATCAAAACTTACCCGGATGCTAAACCTATCCGGAAACGTTTGCGTCAGATTCACCCCAAGAAAAGTTGTTGTAATTAAAGAAAAAGTTGAAAAATTACTCAAAGCAGGTTTCATTTATCCAATCCCATTAACGGATTGGGTATCGAATATTGTTCCTGTTAACAAAAAGCAAAGGACAATAAGAATATGTATCGATTATAAGGACATTAATCGAGCCTGTCCAAAGGACAATTACCTAACTCCCTATATCGATCAAATCATCGATGATTGTGCCAGTAGTGAAATGTTCTCCTTCATGGATTATTTTTCCAGATACAATCAAATCAATATTCTACTTGCTGATCAACCAAAAACGGCTTTCATTTGTCCATGGGGGACATTTTATTATTGCAAATTACCTTTTGGGCTCAAGAATGCCGAGGCAACTTTTCAAAGGACCATGTCTTATGCTTTTCATGATATCAAGCACATTGTTCAACCTTATCTCGATGACTTGCCTACTCATTCATTACATCGAGCTGATCATCTCGTCCATTTAAGAGAAATCTTTATGAGGTGTAGGCATTATCGGATTAGGTTGAATCCCCACAAGTGTGTTTCCTGTATTGAAACGGGTCGATTATTGGGTTTGTTGTTTTGAAAGCCGGCATTCACGTCGATCCCTCGAAGGTTGAAGCCATTATCAAATTGCCTCCTCCTTCGAGTCTTCGCCAACTCCAAAGTTTGCAAGGGAAAGCAAACTTTTTACGACAATTCATCCCTAACTATGCCGAGATCACAAAGGGTTTTACCCGGTTGTTGAAACAGAATACCCCATTCTTTTGGGACAAGATAGCTGAGAAATATTTTGATGCACTAAAACACGCGTTGACCCATGCACCGTTGTTGCATCCTCCCAACTACAACTAGGACAAATTCTTGTATCTTGCTGCCTCCCATTCTACCATCGGAATGGTGTTAGTTCAGGAAGATGAATTCGGTACTGAACATGTGATATATTACCTTAGTCGAACTTTAAATCCAACTGAGCTAAAATACCTACATGTGGAGAAATTGGCATTAGTAGCCGTTCAAGCTGTCCAACGTTTTCGTCATTACATTTTACTACGTAAGACTACAGTCATTTTTGATTGCAACCCTATGATCTATATTTTGACCAAGAAATTGCTGGGGGGCAAGTACTCCAAATGGATTGTGATCCTGCAGGAGTTCGACTTGGAATTTAAAAAATCTAAGTCAAAGAAATCTTTAGTTCTTGCGGAGTTAATGTGTGACTTCACGCGTGCTAACACGGAAATTGTGGTGGAGGAGCCCATTGCGGACGAATCCTTGTTTCTAATCAGCACTTTAGATCCATGGTACGGGGATATCATCATTTATCTCCAAACCCAATCCTTTCAGCCAGATATTTCATGGTCAGAACGTCGAAAAATACGCTTCCAGTCCCAACAATTCAACATTATTGGAGATACTCTTTATTGTCATGGGGCAGACTCTATTTTTCGACGTTGTTTAACTCATGAGGAAGCTGAAAGGGTCCTAAACAAGTGCCACTCTGGAGCATGTGGCGGTCATATGTCTGGGTATGCCACAGCCCAAAAGATATTGCGCGCTGGATACTTCTGGCCGTCTATGTTTAAAGATTGTATTATCGCGGTCCAAAAATGCCACAACTGCCAAATTTTTGATCGAAAGATGCGCGCTCCACCCGCTCCTCTTCACCCTATAATTGCCGTTGGTCCTTTTGCCAAATGGGGTATCGATTTTATTACATGTAACCCTCACTCGGCCGGGGGGCATGCGTATATCATTCTTGTGGTAGATTATTTTACCAAGTGGGCCAAGGCGATGCTTACATTTGAGGCAGACGACAAAACAGCTGCGATTTTCATGTTCAATCATATAATTGCTAGGTTTGGTGTTCCACAAGAGATTATCACTGATCATGGGCGTCATTTTCTAAACGTTATGATGACTGAACTTACAGGCCAGCTTGACTTGCGTCACGATAGTTCAACTCCTTATTACCCACAAGCTAATGGTCTGGTTGAAGCCATTAACAAAGTTCTAGTCATCATGATCCAACGAATCATTGGGATTCATCGGTCGAATTGGCATAACATGCTATTTTCAGCACTTTGGGCATATCGAACCTCAGTAAAAACGTCAATACGGTTCACTCCTTTCCAACTAGTTTATGGTCTGGAAGCTGTGTTACCCATTGAGTACGAAATCCCGTCATTGCGAATGGCCATCGAATTACTTCCAGCCACTTCCGAAGAGGAAAGACGTTTGTTATACTTGGCTCAGCTAGATGAGAATCGACGTGATGTTACAATAGCGATCGAATCTCATGCAAAACGTATTAAAGCTCAGTATGATCGAAATGTGACCCCTCGAAATTTTTCGGAAGGAGATCTAGTCTTATTATACAATCAGGCAAATGATAAATTAGGCGCTGGAAAATGTGTGCCTATGTGGCATGGTCCCTATGTTTTCAAGCAAAAGCTAGCAAAAGGGGCCTATGAATTGGTAGACTTTGACGGGGTCTCTTTAGGTAAACCCAGAAATGGTCTTTACCTGAAGAGGTATTATGCTTAAGGATGGGTGTGGAGATTTTTAGTTAGGATAGTTTTCTTTCTAGCTGGCGTGTTTTAGATTAAAAAAGTGTGCTTAGCTTAGAGAGTGTTCTTCATAATTATTCCTACTTATCTTGATTTTACTCTTGATATCGCAGATGTCGACACCTCTCCAAACATACATTGGTTTCACTGATGGTGCTTGTCATAGTACACCGAATATTTCTTCCGCAGCTTGGGTTATTTATTCGCCCTCTGACGAGTTGGTATCTATGCATGGGGTAAGACTCAGTTAAACAACAAACAACATTGCAGAGTATAGTGCAGTGATTGAGTTATTATCTGAATCTATTTCATTTGGGATTCAGAGTTTGATAGTGAGGTTAGATTCTGAACTCGTTGTATTACAGCTTAATAGAGTATACGCCATTAGAATTCCAGTATTATTGAGATTATTTTTTAGAGTGCGTTTCTTGGAACGTGAATTTGACTATATTGAATATCAGCATATTCCAAGATCTTTAAATACATTAGCAGATGCAATTGCTTCTCAAATGTTAATTAGACATGTGCAATAATCATACAAGTAAATTTAAAAAACATTCCATAACATGTTAACAAGATAAGCCGGTAATAATGATATAATATAATATAGGAGTGTGTCAAAATATACAATCGTCCTCGATCATAGGTTGAAACACACCTTATGATCGACAAAAATGATAAGTACAAAAAGAAAAAATGTCATATGTGACTACAATAGGCGATCATCCCATCACTGGTGATGATCTCGATATGAAACCACTGCACGGGCCACCTTACAAAGGAACCTCCTAAAAGGTCTTGGGACCCCAATCACATAGTGCTGAAGACGATGAGGAATGTCATCTATGCTGGTCTCTGGAATGTCCCCTGTCAAGCACTCTAGATGGCTCTCCAACTCGGCCAAAGTCTCTGCTGATTTGTCCTGTGGGGCTGGTGCCAGTGCAGCTGGTTGTTTCCTCTTGTAAGGCCAGAGAGCAGCTGGTTTCCGTGGGCCTACATCTACATTTGAAACTTTTACTATCAGTTTTGGGATGAGATAAAAACAAAAACAAAAATTAAATTTGGAAAATGTTGAAAATGATTTTACCTGAGTCATCCTATTGCTTTCCTAGTGGAAGAGCCATGTCTGGGTCACCACGAAAATCTACCCCAGCATAAGGAAAGTCTTGGATAGAGAAAACCTGGTTCTCCAACCATTGGAAATACTCAGGTTTGAATCTAACGACCCCTGTCCCCTCATCAAGATGACGGGCCATAACTGCAACCCATCGCATCAGTTTGGGCTCTCGAGGAAGCCCAGCTCCAAAAGTGAGGTGCTGCGGGATCAACATCGGAACCCTCTCCAGACCAAAGCTCACAACTATAGCACCATATCCAAAGGTCTTTAGTTGTCTGTTTTTGGCCCTGGTCAGTTGGCCTTTCACATTAGCCAACACAGCATCGCACCAGTTGAAAATTGTGCCTCGAAAGCAATCAACTGTCATCCGTATCTGGGATCTAGTGGCTATATGTAGTGCTGCGCTACTGCAGAGTCTAGTAACTGTAAATGCAATCACCATGAGTTCAGGACGGGATATGGCCTTGATATCTATCCCTTTGTCTCGGTTCTGGACATTGCAGTACTCTAGCCGGAGGCTATCGACAAACTGACCACCTGCCCTAGCCCTGAATAGAGTCAAATGTTCACCTCTCCTAGGCAAACCAGTCCAAAATTATATTTCTGTCGACTCTATTTCGAGCTAGTGCCCACCAATGAAGAAGCACTGGTCCTGTATGCTCCATCTATCCACCAGCCACTGCAGAAAGTCCACCTGGGCCCTCATGCCAGGTATGGCCCAGAATTTGTACAAGCCACATGCCTTCAATGCATCAATCAAAGGTTGATGATTCATCGCAGCAAGATCTACGTCCTATTGCTCCCATTCTCGCTAATCAAGCATGATGTTTATCCTACATCCAATAAAAAGGCGAATTAGAATATACAAAATTTAATTTTTTGGGTAATTTTTTAGTTCATTAGGTTTTAAAAACCTTTCCATGGGGTACACACCCTCTGGTTAGAAACAGTGCATGAGGCCCACACCTTGCCTTCACGGTAGGTGCGTACCCCCGACATTTTTCCCACTGCAAAAAAGTCGGGGTACACGGGTCCCTTGTGGTAAACTCGCGGGCCCCCGCGCGCGGGTTTTTAAACCTAAAACCTCCTAAAAAATAAAATGAACCCCTAAAAAACAATTTGCAACGGATAGAAATGAAGAGTAGGATGATGTGGATTACCTGCAGGAGACGGCATTTGATTCTGACGGACGGATTTTCCGAAATCTTCACGGGAAGTTTCTGACCAAAAGCCCTTTTTTCTCACCCAAATCTCAAATGGTAGAAATGAATGGTTAAAAGTCCTTTTTATAAGTTTTTTGAATAAATAAATTGCAAATTTGCTTATGTTTCACTTTGAAAAGGTAATTTTTGCAACATTTTTACCCATTTTAAACAGGTATGAGTAATGTTTGAGTTTTTGTTCAGGATAATGGATTTTTCAGGCGAAATTGGTCATTTTCGACGAAAAAACATTAGAGTCACCTTTATGCTCTTTTCTAACTCCTAAAACATGAAAATATTGCTGAGTTTTTCTTTTTAAGCTCGTTAAAATGGAACTAAAAAGACAGTCCTCTTACAACCCTTTTTTGACTGTAAAAACACGAAAAGATTGCCGGATTTTTGTCGTTTCAAATTTGATATTGGTCATAAACGATGTGTCATTGATCGATTTTTTACTTTTTCGGATTAGAGACACTAATTACGAAAAGTAGTCCTTGGTCGTAAAGATCAAGTGGTTCTCTTAGGTATTATTTTATACTTTTTTGGGCTTGGGAGACACAAATTTACGAAAAAGGTCAACCCTGGAGTCTTCTTAAAATTGAAAAACGTTGAGTTTCTCCTATACTGGACTCGTTAAATTTCGACAGTAAAGGACCTGTTCAATTACAAACAGGAGCGAACCACTCCTTCTTAGGGTTCAAATTTAAACTAAGTTGGACTCATCCGAAGGATGAGCTTATAATCAAGCACATGTTATCCTCCTCAAGATTGTAAAAAATAAAGAGGTACTTGCCAGAAATGGTGGAGGAAAAGAGAGAAAAATGAGCCTGTTTTTCATACTTTGTAACCACTCTTCAACATGACACTTTCATTCACCTAGGTTGGGAAATCCTTTTCCTAACAGTTGATCAAACCACATTGAAAGTCTTCAGCCGGTTTCTGGGTATTAACTTTGGGTCAATTGTCACCAAACCATCTGCTGTGTCCTTATGTGTTCAAAAGGTCAGTGCAAATAATCCATTCATCTGCAAAATATCTGTCATCCAACTTGACCATCCCTGAGTCAGTCCTTGCAACTAAATTTCTTCAAACTTGATCTATGATTTTGTGTTGTGGGCTTGCCTACGACGGATTGCTTTCTATCGACTTGAACCCTTTATCTAGAAAGATGATCTAGAAATCACCAGTACCTTGGGATCTGCATGCCTCAATGGCAGATTTCTCGCCTTCGATGATAGGTTGCATCATTGACCTTCGATCGAAGGATTCTGTGACATGTTCGACATCAAAACATCTAATCACATCTCATGGATTGTACTGAGTACTTTGAGAGCCATTGTAATTATTGGTTGTTTCTCTCACACTTGTTAATAGTTTACATCATTAACTGGTAATCAAGTGGTTTCTACCATGCTCGACTTCGACACATTCATTGACTTGGATAGAATCGTACTATTTCGAGAAGTAGAAATGAAGACCCTGGATCTAGTTTCCACCATCCAGGCTGCGAGGAATTTTGTATTCATTATACTATGGACTATTCATAAACAGATGGCTGCATCCATACTATGTCTACATGTGTCTATACTTGTGACGTATTACAAGATCATTCCTATATCAGAACAGTAGTTAGTTTTCTAGTCAGTTTTGATCTGAGTATGGAAATGCCTACCTCAGCGATGATATGATCTCATATATATATTTTGCATTGAATGTTTTTACAAGTTCCAACCGGGCTCTCCACAAGATGATCCTCGAAATGATAAAGTACTTCACTCTTCCTAAATGATAAATGAAATCCTCATCTACTACAGACTTCTCACTTTAGGGGCCAATCTGTTACACAAAAATATCGTCACCATGACTATTTGCAGTCAGTATGGGTCTATCATCACTTATATTGTCCTCCTAAGTCTCAGACCTCAGCTCTTCATGTCAAGCTTTGCAAATGAGAGAAAGACATTAAAAATCAATAAAGCTCTAGTTCCGCACTTTCTCTCACTTTTGCCTGTGGGCCCGCACTCTTTGTTCATATTACCTGCGTATCTGCATGCTCTGTCTGTAAAAGGGTGGGTGCGTACCCCAGTAAAAGTAAAAAAGGCACAAGTTTATTCTAAAAAACTCACTTTGGGTTAATTCTAGATGATTCTAGAAGGAATTTTGACATGGATTGCTCACTACAAGGTGGTTCATGCATTCCAAAAGAGAAGGAGCTAATCCCTTGATAGGAGGAGTTATCCCTTTGAAGGAGGGCTTTATCCCTTTGAAGGAGGACCTAGTAACTTCCCTCCATTGCACTATAAATTAAGGCATTGCGTTAGTTGCTGGAGAGGTTAGAAGCTTAAAATTTTTTAGGGTAAATTCTGGTGGAATTGGGACTTCCTAGTTAAGCTTGAGAGGAAATATCACATACCTTTTGACTTCATTGGGAAGTGAGTGAAACTTGTCAAAGTAGAGGAGACTTCTTGCCGGACCATGGGAGGAGCTTGTACAACATCAAGGCACAGCTTGTAAAGTTCTCCTTTGATTTGAATTAATACAATCAGATTCATTTTTCTCAACAAATTGTCTCATGTGGTTTGTTTCATAATCTCCTTGATCATTATGATGGATATGCTTTATGATATTGGCTTTTCAGGTGCTATTTAATTTTTTGGCTTGTTTTTGTTTGCAGACTTGCTACAAGGGAGCTCATTTGGAGCAAAATAGTGAGGCTTCCACAAACTTGCATTGGACCCAAGGTAGGCCTAAAACACTTGTTTGCCTTTGTTTTTAATTGCATATTTAGAGAAAGATAGTTTTTGATTGGCTTGCTTGTCACTAGATATATTTAGATACTAGGGAGTTTGATCTTGTCCGCAACCTCAACTCATTCCGTGTGACAGGGGGGGCGGAGCCCCCTTTCATTGCGCCGATTATGTAGCAAGGGGGAGGGGGTCACGGGGGTTTTGAGGCATACCCATAACCCCACTTTATGGTGTCCACGACAGTGCCCCGGAAAATTTTGGTTTTGGACCCTATGTTAGGTTGTGTGGACCCACCTATGGTTTTGTGCATGATTTTCGCACATGTTTTTGGAAGCGATGGTTTTCGATTCATGGTTTTCGACGCGATGGTTTTTTGTTCCATGGTATTGAATGCTTCGACATGTATAAATATGTATTGTAACATTGAAAGGAAAATAATGAAAAATCAAGCTGGTAGTCCCAGTTTTGGGATCCAGGGAAAAATCTCTTTGTATATGTGTTTTATGTGTTATGCTCTTGCATTGTTTATTTTCTGTGTTTTAGAATTCGTATGCAGGTAATTTCTATACAGGGTTAAAACCTAGATTTGGTATCGGAGCAGTTTTGGCTTCAAAGGGACGCATTTGCTGCTGAGGGGTTTCACTTGGACATGTGGTATACCCTATTCAATGGGAGATCTGTGAGATTGATTTTGGTGGTGAAAGAAGATGGCGAGCAGTGGAAAGATAAAGATCAAGAAATTTAATGGTCAAAGTTTTGAGTTGTGGAAACTCAAGATGGAGGATCTTTTGGTGGATAAAGATTAGTGGATCGCGATAGATTCAGGTACTAAACCAACGAGAGTGTCCGATGAAGAATGGAAGAAGTTGGATCGGAAGGAAGAAAGCATAATATGATTCTGTGTCTCAGATTCAGTATTGTTGAATGTATCAGGGGAAGCTACAATGAAGGCTTTGTGGGACAAGTTAGGGACTTTGTACCAATCTAAGTCTCTAGTGAATAAAATGTTCTTGCGGAAAAAGTTGTATAACCTGAGGATGAAAGATGGAAACTCAGTGACAGAGCATCTAAACACATTTAATACCGTGGTAAGTCAGTTAGCATCTGTTGATATTAAAATTTCAGATGAAGATAAGTGCATCAATTTGTTGTGTTCTTTACTAGATTCGTGGGATAGTCTGGTTACTAAAATAGGTAGCAATGCAACTACCTTGGAATTCGATGAAATAATATTAGCCTTGCTGATGGAGGAGATGAGATGGAAAAATATGGAGAGCCAGAATGGTGATGCCTTGTCTATACGAGGATAGTCCCAAAATAGAAACAAAAATAAGTCATCTAGTGGGAGATCTAAATCTCCAGGAAAATTTGTAAAGGTGGTGTGCTGGAAATACAGAAAGGAAGGGCACTTCAAAAGGCACTGTAAATCTAAAGCTCCTAATAAAGGAAAGAGATCTGATGGTGCTCCTTCTATAGAGGCAAAAACCACCTCAGATGAAAATGGGGATGTGTACTTGGCTTCTTCAAGTACACATGTAGATCATGAGGCATGGTTGATTGACTCAAGTGCATCCTTTCACTTCACTCCCCATAGAGAGTGGTTCTGCGAGTA
>APFE030336368.1:0-11736 GCA_000404065.3 Pinus taeda
AATGAACACCACTTGCCTCATGACAAGTCCACCACTTAACTGGCTCCATGGTCCTCCTCTCATCAAAAGCTGATATTTTTGCAAAATCCTCTAATCTAGCAGCAAAACAGGGAAATACCTACCTTACATCAGTTTGTAAAGAAGCTGGAAACAACCTCCGAAAGGCTTTCTTCACTCCATTGGCCACCTCCTTGCCATTATGTGGAGCCTTCCTCTTCCCATTGCTTTTAGCAATGAATTCTTCATCATAAAATTTTGGATTCAAAGCATGTTCCAAAGTGTGCAATGCAGTGTTGAAGCTATTCCACTTCGTAACAATAATGGACCTCACTTGTTCAGCAAAATCAAAACACACAAGAAGAAGAGTTTGAGCCTCTTGTATAATATTTTCCACTATTTCTTCAACCATGGTATTCATGTCGTCATAAACCTCCTAGGAAAGTTTTCTCTACGTCTGCATCCTGAAGAAGATCAAATACAGGTGATGTGAACTTGAGCAAGAAATCAATCTTGGTCCACTAATATTCATCAACTAACACCCTCCTCACCTTACTTCCCTTCTTTGAATCTGCCTGTCTCCACTCAATCCAAGTTGGACCCACCACCATACTCATTAATGCATTTTTAACTTCAACAAGGTGACGCAACATGATAAAGTTTGAGGCATACCTTGTCTAACAACTTTCAACAACTCCAATATGGAGTATTCCGATATATTGCTTGAGATTGGTGGTGGTTGGTGATGAATTTTATAATCTCCCTAGCCTGTCTTGTGACCTTCTTAATCCTTTCTGTTTTTGCCTCAATCTCTTCTAAAATTAAATTCAAATTGTGGAAAATGTAAGGAGTCTAAAATATGTGATTGTATCTACTCTCAACAATTAAGCTTGCAACTTTGCAAACAAGTTCATTATCTATGATAACTTGCACCACATTTTCTGGCCCTACTTGTTCAATAGCAAAAATTAAAATATCAACAATGAACTTACTATCCCTTATCTCACTCGAACAATCTTCTGCTTTGATGAACATAGCCCCTTTTGGTGAAGATGTAATGACATTAATCAAAGGTCTGCATCTTGTATTAGTCCAACTATTTGAGATAATGGAAATCCATGTACTACCCCATGAGTCACGAATTGGTTTGAGAGCATCATCAAGAAGTTGCCTCTCTTTCTTCAACAAAACTGTGCTGACTTTTTCATAGTTTGGCCCCTTGTAATCTTGAGGGACTTTGTTAATCGCTCTCACCAAATCCTGCGAATATGGGGATCAAACCACATTAAAAGGGATGCCACAAGCAAAGATGGCCCTTGCCACTCTTGATTCAGCTTCTTCTCTCCCTTTACTATCAAATATTTTCAACAATCTGTTGTCTTGAGTTACAGATGATGGCTTTGATAACTCTCCTTCTTCTTCTAGTGCCCTCCTCTTTCTTGCTTCCTGAACAATCCTTGGCTCAATGCTATTAGGCATGCAAGGATTGGTAGTGCCCATGCTGATTTTGCTTCTTTGCTCCATCAAACTTTGAGCATCATCGCTCTCTTTCTTGAATTTAGCCCTCACCTCTAGATATTTGGTGTGCACATGCATCAATACCCTTTATCTCCTCATGCAAAATGTGATCCTTCACTCTTGTGTAAGAGCCCTTGAAATTATTTTCATTTTTGCATAAATTGCACCTCCATTCCCATGTACCACCGGTAGCCATCTGCTTCACTTTGGTAAAATACTTCCATGGAGGATAATATTCTTGTTGCCTGGTTGCTTGGGTGGATTTAGGGGCATGAAACACAACATCGGGAAGCCATGATTGCTGCAAAATTAGAAAATGAAAAACTCACCCAATTTAGGGGCGCACTTGAAAAACAACTTTGAGAAGCCATAAATGTGGCAAAATTAGAAAATGAGTGCCCATGCCCTTCCTCTTGCTGCCCATGCTCCAAAACACAAATAAACTTCGTGTCGTTTCTATAGGGAGCTCTTCTTGCAGAACAATGTGAGAAATGAGTGAATGAAGTGACTTTTAAAAGAAAACAAGAGGCTTTAGGGTTTCTAGAGAATTCTATTTTTTTCATCTTCTAGAGAATTCTATTTGTAATTTTTTTATTATTAAATTTAGATAACAGCCACAAAAATTGTTGTATTAGTGTATTTGGGTCTTAGATGGGGTCCATGCTCTTCTTCACCCCTTGAGCTAGTCGAAAAAGATAAAATAAATGAAAATCTTCTTTCTGTCGCCTGAAGCGCGGTCTGTAGCAGTCAAAATGCCATTGGTCATACCAGACGACGTTTCGAAATCGCGAAATGTCGTACAGTACGACGAATGACATTTTGGCCCTGTTTTAAGGCCACTTCGACATTTCGGTCCTTTCAATCTCTTCCAACCAACAGCTCCTTAGAGCCACCTTGTAGCTGATGTGATGTGCCATTCATATTTATACCACCTTAGTCATATGTCTCCTTGTCCATTTGTCAAGAGCACATGTTTGAAGGTGGGTTTCTGATCAAAAGGTACTTCATTCATTTTTCAATTAGGTGCTTATGCTTGTTTGTATTCGGGAATTTTGGCATGGATTGGGGTAACTTGGAAAAAAAGGGTCTTGGCTATGATCTTTTTCCCTCACCTTAAATGGGGGTTTAATTTTCAATCCTAGTCCAATGGGACATCCCCTGATGGCCCATGGATTTTGGAAGGGGCACTACTGGGGAAGCCATCATTGAGATAGCATAGCCCCATCTATCCCTATCCCATACCACTTTCCATCTTACATTATGATCCCATATTCCACCTCCCTTCTTCGGGTTCAATTGACCACTGGTTCTTTGGGATTTGGCACCCACACTTCCTCATAACTGGGTAGGGCCTAGTAATGCACCCTGGGAGGTTGATGGAGCTAAAAGAAAAGGAAAGAGCATATGATGGCCATAAGAAAAAAAACTTGAAATGAAAAAGATGGCTAGGGCTTACAAATTATCACGTGGGCAAAAGCCAAACATGAGCTCTACCTCTATCATATGGCCACCACTCGGTTACTGAGCCAGTGTTTCCCTATATCATAGAAGAGAAGGAACCCTTGCATGTTCCAACCCTTGATGGGCGATGAACTACCCCATCCCAAAGGGGGTAATAACTGCTATACATCATACAAAGTAGACTCCTATTCCTTGAGCTACAAGTAGTAATACAATGAAGAATCAAGAAAAAGTAAAAGGCATATAGAGAGGTGGAAAAATAAATTTTGAGGTAAATCCTACAACTGCGATTTCTCCCTCCTCACATATATACACCCAAGATGAGGTACTCCATCATAGTTGGCCCCTTTGACCATGGCACTTGGCCATGGAGTTTTTTCCCCTTCGTTCCATCATTAGTCACATGGCACCCGTCGATTGAAGGGTGGACCAAGGACATGTCACTTCGCTTTGGGGGTTGGGAACACCTAATAGGATAGTTTGTTAACCACTCCTACCTAGGGAGGTAACACCATTATGTGACTAAGGCCCCAATTTTGAAAGAGAAGCCTCATAGGGAGTGTTTTTTTTCCCATTTCTTTCTAGCTTGGTTCACCTAGATGCAATAATGATTAATGTACCTAATGGTGAAAGTTGCAGCATTGGATGTCGTGTGTGATTGGCATATGATTTCATCTATAGGTCTTGGCAACTTAACCGGGGTCCAAGTCCTCCAGAGGGACATACTGACACCCACAGGTGATGTGTTGAGAGCCATGGGACTCTGGACATTTGAAGAGCATCATTCATAGCCATGGGCGCCTTTGACACCCACAATGTTCTTGCATTTGCTTTATCATTCATGGAATGGTGTACTTGGACCAGCTTGCCCCCAACCGACTTAGCAATTATCACATGGTTTAACAGTTGATTCAGGGCCCATATGAGGTTTGTCTCATGCCTTGAGACATTGGAGGGCTAGCACCATCTTCAACGCCCTCAACATTCGAGCATAATCAGGCTTATTCACCACTTGGAGACCCATGAGACTCAATTTTGTGCCTTAGACCCACATTAGGGCTTTACAAGATGATTTTTAGAGAGATTTAGGGGCCAACCCCTAGATTATGATTTTAGAGCCCCTTTACAATTGTCATGGCACTTGAGGAGCTCAACGCTCACCCTAAGAAAGCTTGCGCTAGCATGATGTCCTCATTTCATTTTGCATTTATGGAGATAAATCTAATTTCACGAAGGCTACTAGGTCGACTTGCGACCTAGGCTTATGTTGCACATTATTTTATGATTATTTAGGGTCTTATAGGCTAAATAACATTTGACCTCCTCATATAAGTAGAGGAGAGTCTCATTTGAGTCAAATCATCTCATCACTTGAATTTTTTGGCCCTCTTGAGCAATTCACACTTTTCTCTTGTGAAGGATTTGGAGTAATCTTAATGCACTTTGACATTTGGATCTTATTTCTCTATCTTTGGAGCTATTCTTTGGATGAATGGAATGGATTCTTTGCATGTTATCTTGTAAGTGTATCTAGATGTTGAAAATTTATTTCTTACATGTCTAGTGTATGGAATTTTGTTGATTTTAGCAATTGTAATCGTGCCATAATTTGTTAAATATCTATTGAATGCCAATCTAGATGATCTTTTGCATGCATTACTCATAAATAATGTGTAAACGAATGCCCTTAGTGGTGAACTCTTGATAGCTCTCCCATGAAAAATCCATCTTCCATTTAATTGTTGGAATTTTGCTTGCCAGGGCATCAAAATTTTGGCCTCCTTAGAAGCTCTTTGGCCGATCCAATGCATTAAGGAATCCATACTCCCAAGGAACAAGGGACTTGTCCATTTTGTTGGTGATCACATCTTAATTTTATCCATATTTTGTTATGAATAAAATATAGATATAAATAATAATAACACATCATAAATAACGATTAATTAGTAATTAGTTAATGAAGAGATATGTATCTAAGGACATGGCCTTCCATGAAGAGACACCTGCCTAGGGTAAATAACCAGGTCCTCACTCTCATTTGTATCATTCTGATTGATACATTTTAATATATATTCTTGTATCCTTAATGGATATCTTCATATTCCAAGTCTTTTGGAGTATTTAACTTCTGAGTATACAATCATTTTTCATTACATTGGTATTAGAGTATTCCTTTGAGTATACAAACCTTTTTCGTTACATATTTTCTCTCTCTCACCTCGACCCTTTAAAGGCTAAGTTAGGAAACTAGGGCTTGGTGTGAATCCCTAGGAAAGAGGAATTTGGTGGTTGGAGAGCCTAAACATCAAGAGGGTAGTATTTTCCGCAAAGTATATCCTATTGGTGGGAATCCAATTCAATTTCATCCATAAATTTCCTTTCCCTAGTTACTTGCCCAAGAGAGAAATCCTAGTTATCCTTCCTAAAACTTAAGGGATTTCTTGAAGGTTTCATGAGCCTTGGCTTAGCTGATATACATTGTAAGAAACCTTTTCTCCTTCCCTTGACCTTTTGTTTCTCCAACACTCATCAAATTTATCAAGCCCTAGGTCTTGTGCCCTTGTTTCTAGGTTCCTTCATTGAAAGCAAATCGCTTCCTTGTAAAGCCTTGAACCTATGTTAGGATATTCCAACACATAGGAAATAGTTAAGTATAACTTGGTCTAGTGTAAAGTATGTTTCTTTAGTATGTACTTTTAGTATCTTACAATCCGATGGTCATGATATGTTTTAGACATGAAGTGATCCGACTGTTCATTCTCTCCTCGGTATTAGCAACACTTGATCCGTGGCTTAACACCCGATTGGTCCATGATCTCTATTTAAAGAGCATGGAGGGTCATTTGTAAGGTGACCATTTATGAGAGAAGCTTATGTAAATTTTCTTTCTTTTACATTAATAAATTTCCTGAAGCAGTTGCATTGACTCAGGTTGTGCATTGTTTCCCTCTTTGAAGGTTTTAACCACGTCAAGAATATTGGTGTACTGATCCGTGATCTGTTTGTGAGCGGTGTCCTTTGGTGTTCTATTTGAGGAACTTACCTTGTAAATTCCTACATGGTATCAGAGCTATTTGAGGGCCGCATTTGTTGGTGATCCAAATCTGAAGCCGGTACAACTGCATCTGATTGTCGTTTCCTAGATCTACTGTTTCTGACCGCTTTTGGGTTGAGAGGACTGCTCTATTGTGTTAGGAGCATCTGTGCCAGTGAGGAACCACTTTAGTTTCACACGAAAAGGTTTATGGTAGCCCTAGCTACGTCATTTTTAAGATTTGGAGGTATACAATGTTTATTTGCAGTTTTAGTTATTTATCTCTCTATTTATTTCGGCTTATTTTTCTCTATTTTTTATTATGGGATCCATACCTTTCATTTCTACGTATGCTCTTTGCCCCGTGACATTGTGCGATCTGGGCAAATCGGAAACAAAAAGGAATAATTTTTCTCATGTGTATGCTATTTTATGCCGCGCCTTTGTGTGATCTCGGAAAATCAGAAACATTGAGGATAATATTTATTTTCCGGCGAAATCTAACTTGAAACCATAAGGGTTGGATTTTTTTGCATGTCTGTTTTGGGTTGTGTGGTTTTTTGTTTTGTAGGCAAAAATGGCTTTCTCAAGTAAGCACGCACTACAAAGCTTCAGTGACTAAAAAAAAAAACTCCCCTTCCTCTTTTCCAAAAATTACTAACCTTTTAAACTACCTCACTTCATCCAAAGTTACTTTATGAGAATAGAGGTCTTGGGTTCAAGTCTTTCTTTTTGTTGAGTTACTTTTTCAAAAAACACATGTAACTTATGTTTTAAAGTTACTTTATTTTTTTCCTTCGGAAAAATTGTAATATTCATTATTAAATGAAAATTACATGTTGTAGATGTTGTTCGCATATGCAGTAGGTGAGGCTGTGTGCCTGTCAAGTAAGAGAAAAAAAATATAACCTCTCTGCAGAGGGAGGCTCTACCTTCAATAGTGTTCATAATAAAGTTATCAAAATAATACTCTATGGAGAGAGTATGTCTGTCTGTAAATACAACTGGTAAAATATAAACATAAAAATATTAACAAGAATCAAAACAACAGGCTCCTACTGTGCCTAAATTTTAAAGTCCATGTATGGGTGATGGTAAAACTGGTAGTGTGCTCCATCCCTCTGTTCCTGAGTCAGCCATGAGCCACGAGGCCTGCCTGTTGCCTCCTTGGATAGCTGATCGACAAGTGAGTTGCGTTCCCTGTAGATATGAAGACAAGCAAAGTTATCAAAAACAGAGATGAGTCTATGGGCCTAAAGTGTAAGCATAACAATTTGATGTTTTGTTAATCCAATTGCATACAATTTTTGAGTCCCCAAATAGTTGTAGATTTTTTCAATGTTTTTCTAATGCATATTGAATGAGATGTTTGGCAGTAATAAGCTCTGCAAAATTTTTTGTGCCCCCTCCCAGCACCATTTGGATTTGGAAGCGTTGGGTATCCAAAATATATAGGATGGCACCACCCCCACACCCATCTTCTTGTGTAGAACCATCGAAGTATGCCCATGGTTGGGAGTGACCGATGATTTTCGTGACAATATGCCTGGGGGGAGGATTGTCATTGTCTTCAGGAATGTTACTATAGTCTGCCAAAAGTCGGGCAAAGATGGAGGGTCAGTGAGGAACGAAATCCTGAAAAATGAGACAGTTACGAGTAATCCAGATTTCCTAGCATATAAGGAGGGGAAGGTTCCTAGCCTTTGTCAGGGTTGAGGAATTCCACCATGTGGTCCAAGCTTCTCTGGCTGACAAGCCTCGCCATGTGCATTGGGAGGGGATGATCGAGAGGACAAAATTCCAGACGTCTACAGTGATAGGGCAGGTGAGGAAGAGGTGGTCTGCAGATTCTGAGCTGTCTTTACATAAATTGCACCAAAGAGGTCCATGCTGGCCTCTCTTGATAAGATTGTCTCAAGTGGGAGTCTTGTTTTTCAGAATTGACCACGAGGAATCTGGTTCTGGGGGTGCTTTGAGTTTCCACATGCTTTTCCACCATTTTTCTATAGTCTCTGGTCTATGATTGCTTGCTAAATAGAGATATCCCTCTTTGGGGGAGTATCGCCCTTTTTCTGCATGCACCCAAATCATCTTGTCCTCCCCTTCTAAGATTATGATGTGTGATTCAGTTAAGGCAGCTGTGTAGTCTGCCCAATATTGATGCCACTGTTGAGGGATGTGTAGATTGCGGGCGGATTTCCAAGCTTGGTGAAGAAAGGTGGAGCGATCCATATCTGCAATGTGGCTGATATGAGTGATGCCAGAGTTGGCAAGGAGTAGCTTGAGTTCTTTTGGCAGCTTGTGGGAATTACCACACCCAATCCATGGGTCTAGCCCGATGCGTACAAATGTGTCTGCTTGTATTCTCCAGGTGAGTTCCTTTCGGATGAGTGGCGAAGAGTTAAGCACTGCCTTCTAGATGACCGAGATCCCTGTTTTATTCCAGATTGCTTGTTTGAGCCAGTCCATCAGATTTAGGGGACCTATGTATTTAGAGGAAGCCACCATAGTCCAGAGGATGTTTGATGTGATCAATTGCCATCCTAACTTGGCCGTGAGAGCGGAGGAGAAATCTTCTAGTTTTTAATACCCCACCCTCCCCATTTCATTGGGATGGTAAGTAGTTCCCATTTTTCCCATGCAAATATCCTCCTTGTTTGTTTGCCTTTCCAGAGGAACCTACAATAGAGGTTTTGTATTCCAGTAAGGACTCCTCTAGGTATCCATGCCAGGGACATCCAATACATCGGGGTAGCTTCAAGGACATCTTTGATGAGTACTAGTCTTCCGGCCCTGGAGAGATACTTATGGTACCAGATGTTGAGTCTTCTTTCCATCTTTGAGATTAACCATGTCCAGTCTGCAATTTTGTATCCATGGGGCTTCAGCTTGTAACCCAAATATCTAATTCCGTCCTCCAGCTGTAGAAGGGCGAAGGGGAACTGATGAAGAGCAAACTATATCTCATGAGGGGTGGAACCTGTAGCTGTAATGGTGGATTTAGAGTTATTGATGACCATGCCTGTAGCAGTTTGAAAAAGGGAGATGGTGTTCTGTAAGGTACTCAAGTCCCCTATTCCACCATTGAGGAAGATCAACACATCATCCACGGAAAGTAAATGAGTTATTATTCATTTGTAACGAATAAAATATATATAAACAATATAAATAGAATGTAAATGATAATAATCATAAATAACAATTAGTTAAGTAGTAATTAGGTTGAAGAGGCATGTCTAAATGAGACATGACTCTTCATGAAGAGACACTTGCGTGATATATAAGCAAGCCTCTTGTTCTCATTGTAAATCATTCTCATTCTCATTCTTATTAATATTTAATATAATATTTATATCCTTAATGGATATCTTGATATTCCAAGTCTTTTGGAGTAATTAATTTACGGAAGGAATTTTGTTCGCTTCATTTGGTATTAGAGCAGTTTAGACCTCTAGGTTTCTTAACCGGTGCACAAAGCTCGTTCTCTGATCCAGGTCCTTGGCTGTCAAAATTCGTCAACCTTGTTGCCATACAATTGAAGCATTTTTCTCAGAATTTGGGAGTTTCTCCTTTTCCCCGATTTTCTAGGCCTTTGGCCATTAAAATTAAAATTAAAAGAAAATTCTCTAGTTCACCTTTGGCCATAAAAAAAAAGAGAGACAAGGAAAAAAAGATATAAGTAAATAAATTAAAAAAAAGTAGAAGAAGGCAAAAAAAGTAAAAGAAAAAACAAAATGGATACAAAATCTCATACCAAGTATTTTTAAAACTTTTACGTGGAGAAGCCCGTGGTTTTAAAAACAATCCATGGTAATTTCCCGTGGTATTTAAAAAAAGAAAAGGGATATGTTTTACTCTTTACATGGAAAACATTTTAACGGAGGTATTAAAAAGAACACATGGTAATAGCCGATGGTATTTTAACATCGTGACCGTGTGATATGAAAAGACATGACCTTTATATTTATTAAGTGTGGTGACATCATAAAATTTTATATTAAGTGTGACTTTTATATTAAGTGGGGTGACATTAAAAGTTATCAAGGGAGTAATTAATTATATAAAAAAAGGGACCAATTTATTATTTAAAAAAAAGAAGTGAAACTATTATTATTATAAGATAATAAAGTTATTTTGAAAAAGGGTCTTAATATAAAAAAATACATACATATATAGAAGGCAAAATTATAAAGGAATTTTTTTTTAATAAAAAGGGTATTCAAGTTTTTAACAATCCACATTAAGGGAGAATATTTGAAAAAAAAAAATCATACAAAGTTAAAAGAAGTGAAGAAAAAAGAAAAAATATGGAATCTTTGAGTAATGAAAAAAAACAATCAATCTAAAGAGATATAGAACAATTAATGACAATAATTAAATGACAGGGTGAGGAGAGAAAGAGAATGGAATCCTTCTTCCATTCTCTACATCCAGCGTCACTTCCACAGAATGATGTTATCCAGTGTACCGAGAAAGTGTAGCTAAAAGATCAAGAGAATGAAAAAAGTAAACAAAACAAGAAAGTGTTAGAACACAAACATAAAGATCTTGTGGATATGCATTACAAAGAAATAATGGAAAAGGATGAAGAAATTTCTCGTCTCAAGGACCATGTCGAAAAATTGCTGGCGCAAGTGAAGAAGACTAAAATCACAAAGAAAGAGCTCAAGAAGCATTTATCAGAACAAGAAGAGGAAATCTTGCGTTTAAAGAACCTTAACAAAAATTTATTAGAACAAATTAGAGATCTAAAAGGTGAAAATCTTAAAATTCAAAACATTGAAAAAAAGTTTGATAAATCAGAAACCAAAGAAATTTTATGACTAAAAAACCATAATCAAAGTCTACTCCCTCAAATTAAGAAGCTTAAGGATGATAAGAAAGCATTAAAAGATAATTTGGAGCAATCCACTCAAATAGAAGTATCAGCATCATCAGTCGCAACCGTTCAAGTTGAAAAAAGGGAATGAATAGCGATCCAGTTAATATGACAACTCATGAAGACAAGTGAGTTGAAGAAATGACACACTTAGATGTTGCTGTTCAGACAATGGACGTCCCAAGTGAATGTTCCATAACCAATTCAATAACATCCTCACCAGAAGAAAATCTAAAATCTTTATATCGACATCTGAATCACAAGATTAGACAACTCAACCAAGCTACATATTGGGACCATTCAAACCAGACTAATTTTCTAGAGAATAATGACATAACATCAATCCAGTCTTATGCTAACAAATTGCTAGAAAATTCCAGTGATCAAAATACTATACAGAAGATTAATCTCGAATGGTCTGATCCTTTCTCAGTGTGACAACTCTGTTTGTCACTAAGAATATCATATCAACTTGTATCGATGGGGATGACTATTCAGAGAGAGAAAAACGTTTGAAGCCGAAAAAGAGATCAAGCCCTTTTTCATCGACAAGCTTTGAGGACAAAGCTTTTTTAGGAAGAAGGAAATGTAACGAATAAAATATAATATAAATATAATGTAAATGATAATAATCATAAATAACAATTAGTTAAGTAGTAATTAGGTTGAAGAGGCATGTCTAAATGAGACATGACTCTTCATGAAGAGACACTTGCGTGATATATAAGCAAGCCTCTTGTTCTCATTGTAAATCATTCTCATTCTCATTCTTATTAATATTTAATATAATATTTATATCCTTAATGGATATCTTGATATTCCAAGTCTTTTGGAGTAATTAATTTAC
>APFE030336371.1:8482-23754 GCA_000404065.3 Pinus taeda
ATATATTAAAATGGGTGGCGGGCCATGACCCCTGCCACTCCGACCGAGACCCAAATTTTTTTTTAAATAATTTTGGGTCAACAGGCCATGATCCCCGCCGACCCCCAACCAACCATAACCAAAGTTTAATTTTAATTGGGTTGGCAACCATTACCCCACCGAACCCTCCCACACTACAACTGCATATATATAAATATCATATGTTATAAGGGGTGGGCGGGCCACCTTCGATGGACTCTGCCCACACCCCAACAACATCATTATTTAATGCACATGTTACGGAGGCCAGCGGGTATCGAGCCCACGCCAGCCACGTGGGTTGGCCTACCACCATGCGACGACCCCATACCAACCAATCCCATTTAATACAATGAGTTGTGGGGGTTAAGCAACAAGCCACCCAATGTGGACCCAACCCCCAAAAAACAAATATATGCAGGTTTTCATAAAAAAAGGCACGTAATTTTGGAGGGGTCTATATTTGATGCCTTGACCTCCGCGCACCTAATATGGTGGCTTAACCACTAGGCAACTGGCCTTTTCATTGCTTTATCCACCATAAATTTTATATATATACTCATTTTCCAGTGCACCCACCAACATGCAGGAGCCAAGGCATGGCATGAAAATCGATTGGGGTGCAAGTGTCAGCATTCAACATGCGAGTAGTCCTTCTATGAGATTCGACGCCGTGAGCTTGATGGTATGACCAGCTTCAGTAGTTTGACATCATTTTCTTCATATGGCCTCAGGATGTGAGGTATATGTAGTGGTTCATGTACCTCTTTTTGTTATGAGATGCATTGTTCTGCACAGATCCCTGTTTGATGTTTGATGTGGGATCTTGTTTTATTACTTGTTTCATGATTCTTGCTTGATATGATGCAGAATCATCTATGAGATGTACTTGTTGTCATGATTAGTCATGTTTTGTTTGAGATCCCTTTGTTGTATGTTGATGGGATACTCATGTGTTGCCATATATGATTGCATTGAAATCCCTTTATGCCATGTTGGCGGGATGTTCATTATCATCATGTATGAGTTTATGTCATACTGTTAGGAGTCCCTTTTTGACTGAGAGTTCCTGTAACAGAACATCTCTTGGAGCCACTCCTGCGTGAGAGGATTTTCCTTGTATGATAGTAACATCATCACCTATGTACATCATCGCTATTAATAACACTTAATGCAGCGGCATACACCATCTTGACACCAGGGCTTGGAGACATAGTCCCTCTTGGATGAACTCTGTTATCAACGTCTTGTTATTTCATGTTGTTAATGATTGTCATGTTCCTTCTTCTTTACAACATCCAGACATGTTCAATTATGTTATCTTATATGTAATTCCAATCACATTCATGAAAGTAAAAGATCTTGGTTAAATCCAGGAGTTGAGTCAACTTGGATAAGTAGCTGCTACAACAAAACCCTAATACATATATGCGACTTCCACAAGAAAAATCAGTGTATGTACATGTTTACCATGCATAACACCCGCGTACAGGTCTCAACATATTGAAAAATATATCTTAGAATATATACATGACCCAATAGATACAGAACTGCATATGTATATGACTATCGATAAGCAAACCAGTGGATAGATCTTAAATTACTGAAGCATACATTCAATGCAAACACAACCTTATATTTTGTAACCTTCATTGTCAAAACTACAGACTCCTGAATAACCCATTCAGATCACATCACCATTATAACCAAAAATCTATCATTGTTAGTTATTTAAACATATGCAATAATTAAATCAAACAACCATATATATTAACATATCTTCATCAGATCTGAGTCTTCTCCTTGCTTCCTCATGCACGCCCATTTCAGATCAAATTTTATATAAATAACCCATTCACTTGCACACTTAACACCTTAATCTCCATATACTTATATAGTTTTTCCTTAGCCATGGCCTCAGTTAAATCATTTGGTAATGTCATTAGTATTCTTTGACGAGATCATATAAATGTTGACGCTCCAATTACTATGGGAAAATACCATGGTAATGACCCCTATTTTCCATATTTCCATGGTTCAGATTTTGTACGCTAATTTTGCTCACAGGACTTATCTATGTACGAGACCCTTCTTCATAGGAATTGCATATACTTTCTAAAGCATCACTTTTTTCATCCTTTTATAACTGAACTGCCAATTCTCTATTCATATCATATTTACCAACATTCCTGATATCTACATTAGTTCCACAATCATCATATTATCATCACTGTTGACATGAAGTACACCTGTATCAAGTAGGTTTCCATCAAGGACAACACATTAGCCATAGTGCCAACAATTGACAAGTTGGACATCGAATTTGTAACACCCCCCTTTTGATCCTTCCTGACAATGTAATTAATTATATTAATGTTGCTTGAACAAACATCTTTATGGGGAATGGGTTAAACTCAAAATAACACGTACGTATTTTATAGTTAATGAAAAATATCAAATAATTGAATGAAGGAATGAGAAACTACACCAACCATAGGCCATGTGTGGGAAAGGTGGGGGTTGTACTTGCTGAAACTACCATGCCAAGAATTATTTTTCAAAGTTGAAAATTAAAAGCCCAATTGTACAATTTTTCAAGGAAATAATTAGAGAATGAATTGGTAATTGAATTACCAACAAACTATAATTATGGGGGTAGTTTGGATTTGTACCAACTTGTCCCTAAATGGTATACATAAATAACCCATCTAGAAGTTTGACTTGACCCTCAAATTTGGGGATTTGGCCCATGAAATATCATGTTAGAAAATTAAAGAACATGGATATTTCACATGCAAGGAGTATGGAATGCACATGAATGGGTCTAAGGACATTGTCTAAATGAAAATTAGTTCCAAAACATTGTTGGTTGATGGTAGAGCTATGAGGAGTCATTAGATCCATTTTCTAGTTGAGAAAATCAATCACAAGTTCCCTATACTTGAGATATAATAGAGAGTTATGTTTTTAGATGATTATTAGGCAAGGCCTATAGGCACTAAGAGGGGAGGTCACCAAGGGACTATTGGGCTTGTAAAGGGAATCCAAGCCAACCAAGAAACCACTTATGGTTTGAGTAGACTCTTGGTTTAAGTGGGTTTGAAGGAAAGTCTTGTTTGTTTTTTGTTAACAAGGTAGATTTTCCTTCATAATTCCACCTTTTATTTGCTAAGAGATAGTTACACTGAAGGAATTGTGGTTTTGCTAGGAGGTAGCCAACTTCAAGATATATTAATGCACATTTGGGCTTATGGTTGGGTGGAAAATGGCTCACCTTTGAATCAAATCATATACGTGTTTCTATGTTTTAAATATGAAATATGATAATTGTTTGATGTTATGTAATTTATGCTCATGTATGTATATTTAACCTTATTTCTAGGTGAATTGGAAATTGGATCCATACATACATGGTTACTTGTTTTGCATATTGAATGGGAAAGGGTTCCACACTAAGAAATATCTTTCGGACCAACTAATACCTATAATATGATGATTGTAATATGTATTTTTTAAGAACATTTTATTTATAGAAAGGTAAAGCAATTATACCTCCCAACTTCTTGAACAACCATGAAGGCTATGCTGGAAATAATGAGAGGGGGGTGAATAAATGTTTCCTTCCTTTTCACACAACTGGTCAGATTATTTAAACATTAAGAGCATCAACAAATAAATCATATGACACATCATCACATCAAGAAGAGTACACAGAATATGTCATCCAAACAAGATTTCTTATGTATGATGTACATACAAAATTTACCAAACAAGTATGGAAGGAAGTGCAAGACTCCCCAAGGATTTACCAGCAATTTGTAAGGCATTTGATGCTTCCTAAAGGTTTACCATGGATAATGGCCCAAGTACAATCAAATTATTTCAACTGTTGTTGTTGTTGTTGTTACTTCCACTACCCCACTCATTGTTGCCACTGATCCACTATTACTACTACCTCACTCATTGTTGCCACTAATCCACTATTGTTGTTAATTTCAATGCTATCATTTCTGCTATCACTCCTTCTACCACATCTATTGTTAATGCTTATTCTACCATCCACTGCTCATCTACAACACACATATCTACTACACTGTCATTGTCACAAGGTGATATCATAATACTCAATACATTAACTTCTGTTCAAGATGTCAAGATGGCACCAATCAATCAATTTCGCATATTTCCTATCACAATAGTCTTGTACTCTAATCAACATGACTCCAATAATATGTCACTGTCAACATTAATCTCTATTTGCAATGAGAACTAGCTACAGGAGTAAATCTAAGGCCTTCTATTTGTCTCTACTCAACACACATACCATTAGGTTGTCAAACCTTAGCAACGTAAAAACAAGCATCTCATGCTTACTTCCCAACAATATAACCAATGTCATATACTTCCATCACTATTATCAACATAATTTTCTAAGGATACTTTCTAGATATGAATGAAATTCAACCCAAATAACCCTATGATGCATACAAAATTGTTGTCTAATCGAGGCTACCATCAGAATTTTATATGTCAGGTCTCTATTATATTTAGGTCATTTTTATTACATCGCTTCCCATAGAAGGTTATAATAGCATCGTCATCATTGCATCAAGGTTATCCAAGTCACTAGCATAGATCATCATTTCTGTAAGAGGTGAAGAGACATCAAATACTACTATAGAACCTATAAAAACATCCTTATTGACAAATGTTGCATAGAAGCCTATTGATGTACCAATGATTGGAGAGATCTCTAAAACGATACCTTCAACAACTGCAATTTGCTAAAGAAGGTGACAATGCGCCTTTGATTGATCAACCAAAAGTTCTTGATAATTACAAAAGGTTACCCAGTGTAAATCCTTTCTTTTTCTGAAGATGATTTTACAGTAGAGCATAGACACTTCTCAATAGAATACTTAATTGTGTCATAATAGATTCTATGAACCAACCTCTATCTTTATTAGCAGATAATTTCCACTCAAAAAAATGATGTGGGAGACCAATCTGACCAAAGGGATGTATTAAGAGTGGACCTTAGGATCGTTGAAATAGATATGAAATGTTATAATAACTAATATTATTGTTTCAGTCCTTTTAATGTAAGCATAAACTTAATTGAATGCGTGAATTAGTGAGTTCAATGCTTATATCTTTCAGCCTGATTGTTTCTTCATCACCTGGTCATGAATCGTATACAACGAGGAGATATGTAGAGTCTCTAATTTCATTCAAGAGCTTTAATCCTTAGTTGTTCCAAGGGAAAACAATAAAAAAGGTGGTATTGAATTATTTATGAACTCCAATGATTCCAATCTTCCAAAAATGAAGGTCAAATGCATCAATATTTTTCTTCGCTGGTTTGATGGAATTTAGTCACTAAGATGTTGTGATGACTTCTGTGTTTTAGCATTATTCTTGTAGAAATGAGAACAAGTGCCAAACACACATAAAACTTTCACAAACCGGAGTTGTTTCACGGCTCCATTGTTAAGCACTTCAGACTTGACTTGGTAATATATCTATATATATATAAACATTTCACCAAGAATACGTAAATGAACACATATCCTTGCTCATCTAAGCTCCCATAGAAACAAGGATTTGATCTACTTTGTTGGTCTCTTAAATAAATTATAGATCTAACTCTTCAAGATTAATGTAAAAATCCAAATTCTTCACACTAGGCTTAAGAAAGTCCTCGCCGTTCCTTCATCACAATGATAATGATTCTCTATATAGCATCCAAAATCAACCTTTCCTTTTACACAGACCTACAAAGTTCTTTACAACCTTTTGATAACAAATTTTAGTCTCAAAAACCCCTTTGCAATTTCAATGAGACCACAAAGTCGAGACCTTTGAAAATTTAAAGAATTAGATCTTGATTTCTTTTGTTCCTTTGCAAGTATAATCCACAGAGATATTAAGGGTTCAAGGTTTCTTTTCTCCAAGTACATGAGTTCCCTTTTTGTTGGTTCTTGAGGACCCACTTAACTTTCATGCGGGCCAAAATATAAAGATAAATACTTAGGAATTTGCGCAGAGGTAGGATTGTGAGACCATAAATCTTGTTCTTGATTTTGGTTAAATCCGTTGACAAGTCTTCACCATAGATGCTCATAGATCTGCAATGAAAGAAAGAAAATTCCTAATCCCAATAGAAAATATGAACCAAAATCCTAGAAATCATTCAGATCTTCTTCCTTCCATATTATTCTACAAAAATTCCTGAAGGTCGCAAACCTCTTTATGTCAGACAGGCATCAAACACACATTGATTAGTGTTTGATACACTTCAAAATTGATGAGGAATGATGATTTTACATAGTTTTTGAAAATTCTGCAAAAATATATTGCACCATTGTGATCCTTGCACAATTATGTTAAAATGAGTATAAATTTTACTATATCGAGTCACTTGCAATTTTGGCCCGTAAGGGAATATTCAAGATTCCACAAAATATTTTGCATGTGAATATTTTAGGGAACATTCCTTGTTATTATTCTCTAGGAATATTCCTTCTCGATCCATGTTCCTACAATAGGGTTCCACTTGGAAGGTTCTCATTCTCACAGTTCCACTGTTCTGAGTTCTGACCTTCACCCTCAAATCACGCTCCAACCCCGCGTCAAATGAGATGGCATGGTTCAAATACTTTCTTGTCGGTGGACATTCTAATTTCTACCCAATTGGTGGGTTGGTTGGACTTTTTAATTGAAGGTGTTCATTGGTTGGTGTCCCAGGTTCAAAACGTGTAAGCCTACCCAATTTTGTTTTATTGTTATTTTAATCAAATGTCGCCTATCTGTTGTTTAAAAATTGGTTGTAACACCAGCGTAATGGTCTTCCATGGTCATGTTTGATCGCCTAATGGTATATAACATAAACCATTAACCACCACTATTTAAATTTGAAGCCTTTGTCATGGAAATAAACCATAATCATTGTTGTTTGTACTACTGGCCATTTTGATGTTTGAAATCGTCGTTTGGTGGAACCACCCATTTATATAAAACCGTTGCACTAATATAATTGTTGATCATTGGCCGATTCAAATCCGTCAAACATATTAAACCATAGTCGTTTAGAGTTTTGACAACCATCGGATAAAATTAACCCATTTGGTTATATCTGACCATTTGGAACTCATCAATTAAATTTAGTGGAGTGGCTATTTTTTGTATACTCCACCAACCCTTTCATAAACAGTTAAACACAAATACTGCTGGCCATGATATAATATTAAGCCTTGTGGTTGTTGTGCAATGGAAAGCCATCAAAATTCTAGTAAGGATATCTCGGGGTCGATTCCTGTCAGTTACTCCATCCATATTTTGATAAATCCATTAGGGCCACATGGCAACCTTTCACATGGCCATGTTTCACCCATTCATTAGGCCACATGGCATCTTGTGATTGGGCCACATTGGCCAATCATATTGCGACCAATATCTCCATCTAGTAAGGCCACATGGAAACTCCTCATTGGCCCAAGTGTTGTGATGATGGTCTTCCATGTGGTAGTCTATGGGAGTTCCACATGGTACCTTGTGTGTCCACTTGATATCAAAAGTTTAATTGTTTGCCAGAAATTTTAGAAGGGCATATCTTTCATATATGAACTCAGATTAAGGCATTATTGACACCATTATATTTCTTATGACGAGCTCTTTAATCTAGTCCTAGTTTCACTGCAATATAAGGACTTGATTTTTAGGCCATTATGGATCCACCTAGATCACCTCTAAGTGAAACACTTAAGATATACCTTTCGACGCAAGTGTCGACCACAAAAAGGAAGCGTGCAATACCTTGAGGATGAGTCCATTGGATGTCCCTATGATACATATAATCCATTAATGTAAGATAAATTACTAAAGTTTCCTCTTAAAGGTGTGCCATAACTACCTTTCACAAAGAACGAAACTTCCATTAACAAAAGACGGTACATTGAATTCCTTTAAAAGGGGACTTATAAACTTAGGAAGAAAGTATGGGATAACTCTCACAACTAGACACAACTATTCACATGATAAAAAGTATGCTCCAAAGTATAGGAAAAAAATTAGAGGGTGTTGTAGCAGTGACAATATTATGATGATAAACAAGCTAGGGAGAATTCGAATGGGACAACGATGATAGGTGGGAGAATATACTGAGATAGTGTTGGTAGGTAATTTGCTACATGGACATTGAAACTATAGGAAAATATAATTGTATAAATGAATACCTAGATGGTAGTGAGGAGAGTGCTCAAAATTGCATTATTGTATGTGAATAATACTCACCACATGAAGCAAACAGAGGAAGAAAATGGAGATGGATCAAATGGAAGTCATCGTTCCAAATTCTAATGACTCAAGCAGTGTCAAATCACTGGAGATGAGAGAAAAGTGACTTAACAGGTACTCATAAGTCATGCTCACTTAGATAAGATTTCAAAATTGAAATTTCAATCTATGATTTATGGTTTAACGAATGCCCCAGGTGATGGAACGAATGATGGGAAACAAGGTAGCTAATTGTGTTAAAAGAACCAATGACACTTGGCCTACCGACAAGGAAGTTCACTGTAGGAGTTCCCAATTGCTATGTATATTATATGTACATGCATATTACACTGACCAATAGGGTTGAAATTTCAAAACAGACCCACCCATCAAATTTGATGGTTTTCACACTGTTATCACCCCAAGAAACTCTCCTAGATTGTATCTCGAAGATGCTCGGGAACATTACAAACTCAACAAAAATGTTGGAAAATGGTGGATGAATGAAAGAAATGCTACATATTCAAGCCGGATAACCACTTCTACTGTGCTTAAGCCCAGATATGGGTGAACACCCCTAGACTACAAGGCTTTAGACCACCAATTACTCAGTTTAAGGAAAATGTGGAGATGGAGAATACTAATCACACTAGCAAATGCACAGGACCCTGTGATGGCCAGCTGGAACTAGTTAAAAGGTTTGTATATCTATTTCCTAATACGCAGATAGGATGACAACTCTTTGGCATTAAAACAACAGAAACCTGCATACACATTCAGTAATACTAACTAGATTCTAACACATAGGTGGGATGACAACCCCTCTAATGCTAATAATCAAGAGCAAATGAAAAGTGCATAACAAACACACCCTAGAACAAAGAAGAAGTGGAAAGTGAGCAATTAACATCAAAATAAGCTTTTATTAACTGAAAATGAAGACCAAACGTTGTAGGTATCACAGTAGTTACAGTCTCTAGAAGTTGAATCTTACATCAAAATAACATTCATCAACCCTCATCCATGATATGGAGGTTGATTACAAAAAAATATCTATTATCCTATGCGTGGAGGGGTCATAATGGACCACCAACCACATTTACAATATGAAATGAATCTTTGCTACAATCTACTACTTTAATGAGTTAATTTGACATTCTCTGGTACTTTGGTGTACTCCTCAAACAGGTGGCGTATAATATGGAACATGATCCATCACTGATAAATGCTTGAACTGCTCGAGGGTGTCCTTTTTTTCCTTCGGCCATGCTGCTGGTTGAATGCAGTTATTGCGGATTTAATGTGCAAAGTGCTGGATCATGGCCTCCTTCCTCCTTTGGGTGCACAGGAGTGCCAAAAAACATGGAAATTGTATTGAAAATGGACGAGGAGCTGATAACTAACGCTAGCCATTTGATGGCTTAGACGGACGATCGAGATTTGATGGCGGGAGCTAATGGAAGACACAGAGGTGTAACAGGGATCAGTAGCAGCCGTTGGATTCAACAAACGAGCGGCGAAGATCAGTCTACGGAGGATATCGAAAGACAATCGGATCGGTCAAATGAGGGCCGTTGGATCGCGAGGTGAGCAGATCCAATGGTGATCGAGAGTGGAAGATGCGCGGGGGTTAATAGGCGGGACGACTGTTTTGGTGGCGCGAGGTATTCCCCACACCACTTACGGGAGGATGGCGGTATTCGTACAGACGGGTGCGATACCATTGAACGTGCGACACATGGCGGATGTGACGCGGGGAAAACTGCTTACCCCACTGACTATCGAACGTGCAGGTTACGGGAGTGGGAGCTGCGAATACCGTCAGATCACGCGGTGGATGATCGTATGGTGGGAAATAATGCACATGTTCTTTGATTGATGTGATAGGGAAAAAGGCTTGCGAAAGGCACCTGGTCAGGCTATCAAGGTTATATGATGTTTAGACTCAGCACTCGGGGCTAAGGAAATATGGGTTTATACAGAGTTTAGAGGAACAAAACGGAGGCAACGGGGTGAAAGGAAGTGAGCAGGGGAATAAAGAAGGGTGAGGATACCCAGTGTAGACCATTTATGAGCCAACAACCAAGGACCAAGCTTATTCCTCCTCCTCGAAAATCAACAAAATGTAGTAGAGCTAACACACACCATCCCCAGTTGTGTTCACAATTTCAAGAAAAGATCTTAACAGTTGCACAATTTTTTATCTGTATTTGACAAATCGTGACGAGTAATTTACCCATCAAATTCCATCCCTATTGGCTAGTGAAAACCATATTAATGACTTCTGCATTGTGATTTGTGCTTGCTTGACCCTACCTACCCTTCATTCTCAACTTTTAAGAAAAAATGTGAAAGGTGGATTCCATTAAAGAGGTGAGGAGTTATAGTATTCATGATTTCATTTACTGTGGCAACCCTACCACTTGTCCACTCTCCACTTGACTCTGTTAAAGAGGTGAGGATCCATTGTATTCATGATATCATTAATTTAGGATGGCAAACATACCTCCCACCAACTCTCCACTTTAAGGTACAAATGTAAGAATTTTATTTCATTATGGAGGTGAGAGCCAAGAAAAATCTTAATTTCTGTAAAAGAAACGTATGAAACACTCTTGTATTTGTACATCTTCACATGTTGGATGAAAAAAAACTCTAAGTAAAAAGGTGCACATATTCATGTGTTGGAGGCAGACTCATTTACATGTTTTCACCCTTTCTAGTCATCAAATAGAATTTATTCCAAAATCCGCACATCATTTTTAACTTGCTAGTAATTTAGAAAAGTTTCATGGTGATGTGCATTCTGGAAAAGTAAGTGTTTTAAATAATTGATACACTAAGAGTACTTGGGAATAATGGCAATACATATCAAAGTGAGTTGTTTTTATGCAAAGATGGATAATATTAAAGCATGATGTGATGGGTAAAGCTATGGGAATTGAAAAGTTTCAATTATTTTGGCCGACAATGTCTTAAAGACTATGCAAGCTAGCTAAAGACGTTGAACAAAAGTTTACGAATAATTGAAGTGCTACCTTGTACGCTTACAAGGTTAAATGGTTGAATAAATTGAAGTGTGATACAAAGCCCTGGAGCATGAAAAATGGTGTTAGTGGGTTTAACGGTTTGTAACACCCTGTAAGCATGAAGAAGGGATGTTATTCTCATGATTATGATCAATGAATGGATTTTTTGTGAGCATTGATATTTTAGATAGAGAGATTGGTGTTTATAAATTGTAAGCACCTTTTGGTGTCAAATTTGTATGTTGTTGCTACAAAATACACAGAATTTGTTAGTGTGTTTTTGGCTCTTTCTAATGGAGGTTGTAAAATGTGGATGCCTTAGGACGTTGGTTTATGATTGGTATTATGTTCATTATGTCCAATTGTGAAGGTTAATTTAATTTTTCAATTAAGGTGGGATCCACTTAAACCTTTTATTCTTGAATTAATGGATGAATTAATATAAAAGAGTAAAAAAATCAGAAAATTAAGATTCTCATACTGTGCCATATTTTATTTTTAAATTTAATTTAAATCATGGTGTCCTAATATTCCAAGTAATCAAAATCATATTCGGGGAAGTTATAAACAAATCATTCTGAAGTACTCAAACTTACCTCTATTTGTCTGCAACAATATCAAACTTAATTTATTTTTGGTGAGTTAAATCACTTTTTTTTTTTTAATTTGTTTCTAGGGAATGTTTTTATTTTGGACAAACAAGCCTCAAATATTTTAGTTTAGATCTTTTCTAGTACAAATTTTGCATTTAATTAGACAACTAAGGCTCTGGTTGGGAGTTACATTGGGTGGAGTCCATAGTATGTGTCTGAATCGCGAACCCACTCATTTGAAGTCCATTCTCATGTTCCAAATTACTCATGTTTTGCATCAAACATTACACAAACCTTTATTTCATGTATTCCCTCTAGAAATTTTTCATTTAATTACGCAATTGAAGCTCTCGTTGGCGGTTACTTTGTGTGGAGTCCAATATATGCTTATTGTACTAAATCATCTTCTTTCAATAGTTTTACAAGTTGAATTGTATATCTCTCTTAGCATAAAATCAAAACATGAATTTTCAGTCTTACGATTGCCACATTTAGGCATCAATATGGAAATTTTAATCCTAAATTTCACTTTTAACTACACGATTGCAAACTTGTAAGACAGAAAAATTGGAAACCAAATTCAGTTGTATATTAAATTATCTTAAACAATGATGTACATAGTGTACATATTAATACAATAGGTAAACTGTTGATTCAATTTCCTAGATTTCGTGGACTCCAATAACTATAATCCTGAGGATTAGGTGTATAGAATTTCCCGCTTAATCCAAAGGGATGTATCAAAGTCCAAGAATGATAGCTAAAAATGCAAAAATTCATCTCATCCAAGAGCTGAATGTCACTTAGAAATGGTTTCCAAAGGATGACCACAAACAAAGGATGGTGGTTCTTTAGAGAAAACCACAAACGATACTAAAATATGGGAGAACTCAAAGGTTTCAACCGGTGATGGTTTAAGGATGACCATCAACTTTGGAACTATCATAGAATTTCTTCAAACAAATCAAATTTGGAATAATTCTTAATCTGGCATCAGCTACTGGTGGAAGTGCTCCATAAAAAATCTTAGCATGATAAAAAATGTTAAACACAACCTTGGCGAATACGAAAATATGAAAGATAAGAATTAGATGCATACATTATTCACATGATATACATTTATAATAAATTGGAGTGACTCATGGATTCATCTTCCAAGTTCTCTTGGACTCCCTTTGACTGTTCAACTTCTTCACCATAACCCTTAGTGGATTAGGTGTCCAACATTCCCCCCCTTAATCTGAAGGGGTATGTGTGAGTCCAAGAAGAGATTTGTAATAAAAAATGTGAAAAAATGCATGGAACCACTAGGCTAAATGTGCTCTCTGAAATTTTGGTATAAGGTGGTGGATGACCACCAACACTGGAATGCTTAATGAAACTCCTGAAACTCTTACAAATCTAGCAAGAAGTTGAAATCTTCTGCTAGAGGAATTGTCCCTAATGCTTTGAGGAGGGAGACCTTCAACCTGGAAAAGGGAGGTCTACAACCTGCGGTGGGTTAAGGATGACCACCCTAGAATGCTTAAAGAAATTCCTGGAACTCTTCCAAAACTAGCAAGAAGTTGAAGTCTTCTGCTAGAGGAAGTGTCCCCAATTATTTAAAAAGAGAGGTCTCAACCCCACATAGATGGTTTAAGGCTGACCACAAACCAAATGAATCCTCAAGGGAATCTTTTTCTCTGGCAACAACTCTAAATCTAGTATGGTGGGTTATGGCTCAACCTCGCTTGATGTGGCTTTAAAGTTTGTATATGACCACCACTTCCTCCCTGTCATATACAATATGAGAAGATGGAGAAAACTCAACTACAATGTTGTTCAATACCATAGAACAAGTTTTGACATATGACTAAAATATCTTCTTAGTTGTTGAAGCCCACTACCAAGAAGCGATCCATCCAAGATGAATCTTTGTTCTTGAGGGAGGCTCGATTTTGAAGTATTTTTTTGAAGAATGAGTGGTTTTATGACAATCCTTACATGGATGAAGATCAAAACAATGATATTTCATATGGCCAAGTCTATCACAATATTGGCATTTAACATTCTGGTGTGGTTTTTGTGGAAGAGGAGCAGGATCTCAAACAACTGAAGATGAATTGTCATAAAGAAATCCAACACTTTAAAACCGGATGGGCCTTGAGTAATCTAGAGTATGAAAGGACACATCCTTGTCATATCCAAGACCAATTCTATGCCTGTTATGGACAAGCTCTTCCTGAGGTTTGATGATGGGCTTGGGAAGCGTATGTTGAATTTTTGCTTCTGCATGCAACTCTACTCTTGAGATGGGTACCGCATTTCAATCAATCTTAATCTCATTGATATGATTACTTTCTAGAAGATGATGGGGGCATATCTCAATTTTCTGAACAAAAACATTTTCAAAATGACAACTCTTCTGTTTTAATTCTTCTTGTTGAAGCTAAGATTCTAGTTGTAAAAAATCAATCTTTTCCTGTGCATTTTGAAGACAAATTTGAATATCAGCAAGATTGATTTTGCTGATTTTGACTATATCATCAACATAACATAGTATCGAATTTTTCATGAACTCCAATACTATATTAATTCTGGTCATTTTCATTGAACATATCAAGTGAATCTCTTGAATTAGATGGCTAAAGTGGTAGCAATGATAAACAAAGATACCTTGTTGGACAAAATGCTCAGAGATAATTCTACACAATGGCCAAAATACACTCAAAATTAGCAATATTACCAGCAATCAACCCAAAACTTGCCACAATTCTCGGTAAAGTCAAATGTATTCAGTGCACCAAAACGAAGCCAAGTTTGTTGCAGCTTACAATTAGTATATTATGTTGCAATCTATAAGACCAAATTCAATAAGCTATGAACACTCCATAATCATCCAATGTGCCAAAACAATATGGCACCCAACCCTATTTCTACTGACTTCATGCAATACGTGAGCAAATCACAACAATGCAACCAATATTCCAAAGAAACAATTTTCACCTTGATGGAATCTTCCTATGTCAGTCGACGGAGGCTATACACAATAATTTTAGTAGAGGTGAAGATAATAATGTTGCTTATCTGGGAAACCACAATAATGATCTAGACCATACATGCTTGTATGGTGACATTCTCAATGATGAACCAAGGCAAATCTCTGTGTTACACCTCTATGCAGGTGGAGGCAGTACTAGCTCTATTCGTCCCCAACAACTCATGATAATTCCTAATACAAATTTCCAATCACTGATGGTTCGATGGAAACTTCCTCTAAAGGAATTCATATGTGCTTGTCGCTAGATTCTCCAAAATTCATCATCCTATTTTCTCTTTTCTCACTCTTAGTTATGACTGAAAGGGGTCGGTTTTGCTT